>JAJJMC010018612.1:3411446-3435677 GCA_023531435.1 Papaver californicum
TATTAACTGGTCGTTGAAGTAGTAAATATTATATGAACATAAGTTTATTGATTGGAAAGTTTTTTGTTCTATGATTATAGAAACTGGTTCTATTAAATATGTGGAGAAGTTAAAACCCTCATTGAAGAGGTTTTTCGCAGAAAACCATGGTCTAGATAGAAACACATGGATAAACTTTTGCAATGTACTACTTATTAGGTTTTCCTCATGGACAGAAGGAAAACATCTATGAGGGCATCGTCGACAGTTACAACGATAATCAGAAGACCTCAAAAACTGACATGGGACGTGCTAGACTTTTATGGAATGGTGAGACTAGTAATGAGTTATTGGGTCATGGCAAGAAGAAGTACTAAGGTCCTAGAGACAGTGACTTGGTTGGCTATGCATGGTGTCTTGATGGGTTGTTGCCTTAGTTTCACTTTTCGTTTTGAGGTTTGGCTTCTTTACATCTCTTTTTTTAGCACTTTCTAGCGTATTTTCTTTCTGTTCTCTTTTTCTTTTTTAATAAATCTTTAACCTTTTAATTCGAATAAAAAAAGATCAAGCGTTACTTTGGAAAATCAGCATCAGATTAGAGCCGGGGTGGAGCTTACTTCTTTATAAAAGTAAAATGTAGGATGGCTCATAGAGATAACTAGGATTGTAAGCAAGAACACTCCTCACTTCCTCTCCTTGCTTCCTCACCAAAATTCAGCTCTTGATTAAAGACTAAGTAATAGGTATAGTTCACATCTTCTCGGAGGTAACTAGTAATATATAGTATATCCACCAAATACAATAGACCTCGTCTAAATAAGATAGATTCATTCAAGTTTTTATGATACTTATACACATCAAAAATAAGATTCCCATATATCATTGAGCATCTAGTTGTGTAAGAAACAGATATTGGAAAAATTTACCTAAATAGGAGGATGAAAAATACTGACAGTAAATTATTTTTTCTACTCTTAAAGATATTTTTTGTACTTCGGCTTCAAGGCTCAATTAAGATTCTTGTAGACAAATATTCGATCCTTCCAAATATAATTCACGAGTACAATTGGGTAATTGAATATTTCTTTTGGGATGCAATATAGTCGTATAATAACGTTATCGAATTCAAGAGTTTTACAATCTTGATTCGACCAAGAACACACTAGATAAATTTTCAGATGATGCTTAGAGAAGAGAGAAAACAAGAAAACATTTTCTACTGATAATAAGAATCAATCATCACTACTTATAGTTCACACCCATTAAAGATGCCTCTTCATTTCCAATAAAAATGCATGGTGTCTAATGAGAATGGTTGTGTCTTATGTGAACCATCACGTCCCTTTGTATTCAAATTGAAATTTGAATCACATACTTCTTTGCGTAGCGGCAAACAAAATAGGCAAAATATTTATTTGATAAGATGTTGAAAATATCCAACAATCTCCCCTATTTTTAATAACCAATAAACATAAAATAAAATAAAAACTTACAAAACCAGAGTGGATGCATCATTCAAGTGACTGCCTATGTACCCGAGTGAGATCAAACCAACGTAGTTCAAGCAAGTTGGGAATAAGCATCATTGTAGAAACCAATACATAAATGATATGTATCTTTTGGAATTGAACCTTCACTTAATGTAAGAAATTCAAACCCTTATCAAGGATTTATGGGAAAACCAGTCTTGAACCAAGTACCTTTGTGATAAAACCAGAATCTTCACATATATTGATTTTAGATAATAGTGTGTTATGTAACTTAGCCTGTTAATGGACATGTGCTTATATCCTGGATTCATGATTCATCTTTAGAGAACAGTCTTCTTCTCTAACGACACAACCTGATTTTCATACTCATATAGGTAAGTCTCTTAAGGTGTTTCTACGAGACACATGTAATCAATAATATACTTATTAAGGATTAATATTCTTTCTTATTCTTGCATAATCACATCAGTAATCAGAATGGGGAAGTTTTGACTTAGTGCGTCATAATCACTTTCATAACTTGTTGATACCCAATGAACCTTATATATCCTTTTCAAAACATAGGTTGGGTTACTGTTATGGGAGATCAACCTTCTTTCACATACCTTAGACCAATTTTTTTTGTATACTTTATTAAAATCATTTACTTTGGGAGCCTCTTCATAAATGGGCTTGCCAAATTCTTCTTCGTTTTAATGTTTAACTACATTTGCTCAACCCCTTAGTAATTGTCTTACCATTCAATGTCTAATACTTGCATGTATTGACTTTTCATTATAAGTATTGTTATAGACGTTGTAGATCATATCCTGATTCATAATTAATCAAGACTGCTTGAGATGGCGTCTTTCAAAGTGGGATCTTTACAAGTTAGGTAGTAAGTCATTCTTCCTCATTACATGCAACTACTAATGCAATCAATTCTTACAACATTATTAGAAATATTCTTCTTTAATTTTATAAAATCAATTGTAACTTTTCTAGGGATAATAATGAACATTTATAGTTAATTCAGAAGAAGTCATTATAGATTTGCATTCACTAGAGGCATACGTAATTTGTAGGAAACTTATACTTGTTATCTCAATAAGTATATTAATATGATGGGTAAGTCCTCTTACCCATGCTCGATATTTTACAAATTTGTATCCATATAGACTATGTCTATTTAACATTTAACACTATGTAATTCAAATGCTCAAAATTTTTACGTCGCTGATATCGTAACACCTAATCGTTGGATATTAATTGGTATTATACTTTTCTTTCGATGTCATTTAAGATATGCCAATTCCATATTTGGAACTTATAATTCTTATCGCAAGAATTATGTTCGCATCATACAATTGTTATCTCAACAATTATGACGATTTTTGTTATAAATAACCCAACAACTAAAAAATAATAATTAATGACCACTTAGTCATATAAATTTTTCCCCATTAAATGACTATTTTCAATATAATTGAGACTACAATAGTTCCACACTGCTAAAAGACCCATCGCTTATTCAACAATTACTTCACAACCTATCTATAGTCGTGCACAATCCAATTTTCGTAGTTTGTTAAACCACGAGATCCGCGTGCTCCAATTGTATGCGGACTAGTGTATAAAATAACAATGGCGGGTATTTTATAAATCAGGCATCAAACCCCTTCAACTTAATTGAGATCAAATTATCTTGACTAATCATTCACTTATTGTTTCTTTTTCCAATTTGATAGTATGATAGCATTACCACCCATAAACGTTTAAAAATTCCACATCTGTGTTTGATTGGATAGATTTTATATCCGTGCAACCAGAATTTGAATACACCCCAATCAGGCCAAAAATGTATTCATACTGTACATGTACAAGTGATTTTTCAACTGCCTCTTCTAGAAAATGAAGATGGTCTTATTATAACCATCTACGATAATTGCTTTTTATGATATGAGGTCTAAGCAAAATGTAAACCCAAAATCCTTATCTATCTCTTAAATTTAAACCATACATCCTTCTTTTAAACTAGACGCATCCTTCATAATTTTAGTATAAAACAAATGAATGATACAATCTATTTTTGTACATCCATCAAACCTTGATGAATTTTATTATTCATCAATTGACAACAAACTTAATTTCAAGTTTCAATGAGTTTATCCAATTTGCTTTATTATGGAAGATTCAAGACACCATGTTTGTAATTACGACACTTATAAACGAGCCGATACTAGTTTATATTGTTTTGGTGAAAGGATGTCTCATATTATTCTTTTCATTCCAAAATTTCTTAACTAAAAGAGAAGAGAATACTTTCATGATTCAAACAACATCACCTTACAAATCTCATACAACCAATTTCAATCATGTTGGTACGTTCTCATAAGATTGTAAAATCATAATACTCAATCACTAATTGTACGAACATGAATCAGAATCAAGTACACTAAATAAATCATCTATTATAGATTTACTAGGATGCATTTGAAGATTTCAGTTCATCATTCTATAATTCAATGTGCGCATGGACGATTATCAGGATGATTGGAATTGAATGTTACAACATTTATGTGACTACATGAACATCCAAGTGTATATATGTTTCACCCATGCGTTTCTAATCAAAATTTCACATTAAAAGTGAGATACATAAAATTATATGTTTGGGTCACAAATCACAACGATGTCGGAGTCTTCCATAACATAAAGTCCCTTCAAATTGTTGCTGCTGACGGAAGTATGTATTTGGTTTCAAAATCAACCAACACAATGTTCTTAAAATTCATCAATGTTCTTCCCTCCTTTGTCGAGATATTTGTCTAAAACTGTTGGAATTCTTTTCCTAAATGGAAGGATGAATACTGACAAGAAATTGTTTTTCTACTCAAAAGAGAATTGTTCTATTTCCTTCTTTAAGTCAAGATTTTTTAATAAAACTTTTCGACCCTACCGAATATAATTCGCGAGTACAATTGGGTAATTGGATATTTCCTTCAGGATACAATAAAATTCTATAACAACGTTATCGTATTCAAGACTTGTACAATCTTGATTCGACCAAGAACACAATAAAGATATTTTCTGATGATGCTTAGAGAAGAGAGAAAATAAGAAAACATTTTCTACTGATAACAAAAATTAATCATCACTACTAATAGTTCACACCCATTAGAGATGCCTCTTAATTTCCAATAGACATTCATGGTTACTGATGGGAATGTTTATGTCTTATGTGAACCATCATGTCCCATCGTATTCAAACTGAAATTTGAATCACATACCCATTTTTGTTGCGTAAAAAAAAATGCAAAAAACATTTATTTTCAATAATATTAAAAATATCCAACAACATAGTCCATTTCAAAAAATGTGCTTGTAAATTGTTCTGATGTTGGTTTACTTCGCCAATGATGTTAATTATGTGTTTTTTTATTATGAAAATTTATGGACATGTCATAAGATTTTTTGTTCATGCAATACAATTTCAATTTAACTTGGAGGAGCTCCATTTGGGAAAATTGATATGTGTCGTAAGTGCGACAAATTACTCAATATATTTTCCACTAATTAACTAGTAATATAGCGATAGTAAGGATCGCTCCCACAAAGAGCTGTGTAATTGATAGTTTATTTAGATTAGAAAAACTAGAATAAATACTAAAAAGGGGGGTTGGTTGTAAGTTGACTAAAAAGATAATAAATAGAAATAAGAAAGATGATTAGGGAGTTCTTCGCCGTTACCAAATGTTGACTGAACCAGTAAACCTATCTATCTTTCGTCACAATCATTCATCACCAACCGTAGAATAGCAGCTACATAGGTGATATCCCCAAAACTCCTTTTATCATTGGATACAGAAGTTCTTGACTACCATATTCTATTCGTATGGACCACCAAGTATTAGATCACTCAAGGTGTAACCCAATCAAATGCTTTAGGCTTTCTGAATTTAGGTTGATCCTAGTAGTTAAATCTTAGATCAAGATCCACTTGCTGGTGTTATCTTCACTCGCAATTACTCCACAGAATCCCTCTGCAAGGTATCATGATTTCTACTTGTGTATGATTCGATGGACGATTACTTATATCATAACTCAATACTAGCATTAAATTGATCAATAGATTAATCCAATTGTACACTTGATAATCTAGAAACCAATAATAAACCCTAGGTTTGATGAAAACAAAAGATAATGATTAAAAATCCAAATAAACTTGTATTACTAATAAAGCTTCACGCTTAGAACGTTCAATTCATCCTTAATCAACAAAAGGTTTAACTACTCATATTACAAAGAAGAATGGTTTCCCTCTAAAGGGGTAAACCCTAGGTTTTTGATTTAGAATTGCAATATGAGACGTGGAGTATATGAGATTACTTTCTAGATATAGAATATATTGTTTGAGCCTTATATATATATTATTTTATAGCCTTCAATGCTTGTCCATCAAGTCTCCTCTCTTCTAGGTTTAAGAAACCCATTGGGACCAAGTTTTCTCCTTTTAGAAGTCCAAAACGCGTCCAAGAAGTCTCTTTTGTCTTGCCATAATCGGTAGGCTTGATACCCATCATATCTACCGATTGTAATACCCCTAAAACACACTTTTTTTGTGTCCAAAACACCTATAATCGGTAGGCACGGTTTCCCATTATCTACCGATTGTAATACTGTGTGTTTCACTTTCTTAATCTCTGTTGTTTAGCTCATAACTTCCTCATACGAACTCGGAATGACCTCATTCTTTTTGCGTTGGATTTGTATTTCAATTATATTTAAGATGCCGATAATAAGTTCTGGATTTGAACGAGTTGAATTTGGTCTTTGGCCCTTCTTCATCAATAGTACTTCACTTCCTTGTCCATTTTAGCACTTTGTAGCTCCGTTTTGGATGATTCACCTAATATAAGACATAAACTAGAAAATTATCATAATAAAAAGTAATATGCAAGTATTATAACTAAAACAAGCATGAATTTTACACTAGAAACATGTGAATTAAGAACTTATCAAATTCCCCCACACTTAGCTTTTACTTGTCCGCGAGCAAACTACTATCTAAACTAACTTAAACTAAACTAGAATACAACAACTCCATTTAGTTGAGGGCGTGGTTACACTTAGAAACTTTATGTCCGCGTAGCTCTTTGGATGCTTGTGACTTTGAAGTTGGAGTAGGTTTTGTAGGTATACCTCTTGTAAACCCTCACAAGACTATAACTCGTCCATTAGGTACACCAAGGGGTTTAAAGGCTCGCTCTCATCCTTACATAGCGGTTGATTTCGTTTCTTAGATATCATCAGAAAAAAAAGGTTCTTTTTCATCCCACGTTTTATGGGATAACATTTTTATATAAATTGGAAGGTTACCTTTCCTTCCCACCATTCAACGTGTGCAGAATTTCTATTTTTACACCTTCTTGGACACATGAAAACTATAAAGTACGTCTTTTGAGTGTCAATTTCATAAAATTCTATTGGTGAGGCAGAACATTCGAGGCTAGATTCCTTTCATATGGTGGTTTTCTCCTAACTCTAGAGATGAAAGTTAGTAAAGTTTATGATATCGAGACAATACAAGTTGTGAAGAATCAATTGGTAAAGTCCTTATCCCACGACGAACCTTGACAATTGTAACTTTTTTTTTCAATTCCTTGTTGTTTGAAACTTCTTTATAGATTTCTTCTTCCACATGGCCTTATTGTATGAATACAAAAAAAATATACACTAAATCAATGATAAATATTTTTTTTCTTCCACTTTTCTATTTTTTCCCCATTTTTTTATCTCTCTTTTTTTTTCTCTTTCTTGAAGATAATAAGATACAAACTTGAAAAATAAAATGAAATTGTGATTTCTTTCACTCTTGTACATAAGTCTTTCAGTATATATAATTCTGCTCAATGTATTGTTGCTTTAGTTGAATAAAAATTTAGCTCTTTCTTGTATTGTTGCTTGTAAACCTTGAACGTCTTCAACTTTCCTTCAAATATTTATGCTCCTCTTGTTGATGATAATGGTGTTTCTATGGATCTGTTGTTGTTGAGAGAATGGTGCCAACTGCAAATAAGACTATAAAATAGATTTAACAATTCTAATGACACCCTCATAATTGATAGAATTAGCACTCAAGAGATCAAAAAATAGTGCTGAAATTGGTGCGAGGTTGAGTAGCTCATCATTCTACCCGGAATTAGCACAGATGAAACACTCTAAACGGAAAACTGAAGGTTTGGTGCCTCACTCATGGGTATTGAATGATCAGCTTCTCTAATATTGTACTCTCTGCCGGCAGTTTAAGTCCTTTTGTCATCTCTAGCCTCTCAACAACTAAGCAACCCGAATGTAGTTCTCTAATACTTCTAAGTTCAGTTATTTTGGTAAGAACTTTGTATGTAAACTTCTCTAGAAGTACACAAAGTGGCTCTAAAATCTCTAAAAGTTGGAGGTTTTCATGCAAATATGTACGAAAAGTTCAAATATTCTACATATAAGTAAAGACTAAAAACTCTATATGCTTAATCACTCCCCTACACTTAAACTTTACATTTCCCTCAATGTAAATTAACTCTTCAAATGTAAAATCAAGATAGGAAATCAAGTAATAATATGGAAAACTAAGAAAAATAAAAAGATAAAAATAAAAATACAAAACCAATGGGTTTCCTCCTATGCAACGCTTTGTTTAACGTCCTCATCCTGACCTTCTGGTTAGTGCCCGTAAACTAACAGTCTGAAAATATGGGGATCCACTCAGATAACAATCTGCAGTTTTAATAACAACTTCACAAAAACGTCAGCGTAAGATATAAATATTGAAACTGTTATTTGGTGGAAGTTTCCCCCACACTTAGTCTTTTCTACACTTGGAAGTATGTAAACAACATAGAACAAGGGAACTTATTTGGGTTCCTCTCGGTGAACCTGCACAATGCTAGAATCAAACACATCAAGTGGTGGATACTTAGAAGCAAAATAATCCGTTAAAACTTTAGATGCACATAACTCCAATCCTAAGTGATGTATCTCCTTAAAATTTGACTTAACAACTCTTTGAGAAACTATTTCAACCAGGGGAGAATGATCACTAGAAATTGATAAGTGTGTAATTTATACATTTTAAGTATCATGTCCTTATACTTATTTGCTAGATTTTGTGTGAATTACTGTGTATTATTATTACTTTCGTAGTTTATGTGTTTTAGTATGTCATATCTCTGAAACAAGTGAAATGGAGCTTTACAAGAGAAGAATTGCCAAATACCCATTGGAGCTCAGTATATTCCAGGATTTCTACTCTCAATATTGTAGAAAATTAAATTACAAAGCCAACGACGAAAGAACGAGGTCATCCCGACTTCGTATGAGAAAGTTATGGGCGAAAAGAGGAATTAAAATTGTCGGTTTCCAAAACAGACAGTTAAATGGGTTTTAACGAGAAATGCTAAAGACGCCTGCATTTCTACTAAGGGGTAGCTGAAATTTGAATTGTTATAATGGCACCATCCATTCTACTAAACACTGCCAATTTTTGAGTAGTGCTAAGGCACCAGGCAATATGTCAAGGGGCACCTTTATCTTCCTATTTGGGTTCTGGCTATTACGACCGAGCTTGGTACTGCCGTTAATCGTGGATTAGGGTTAGGAGAGTGGTTGATGGCTAAAAAGATTGTTAGATTCAAGAATACAGTATGGTTGGCAGTGAAGCTTTGTTGGATTGGTTCACGACAACGTAATGGAAGATGGTGTTGTGTCGGTGGAAGTTTGATCGAGTCTGTAATGGCTGGAGTTGTGTGCTGTTGGCGTTGAGCCTGGTAGTTGAAGAATTGATGCAGCAGCAGCAGAACTTTGTGGCTCTTTAATGGAAGATCTTGGTGATGGAATTAACGCAGAGACTGTGATGAGATTCACTTGCCATTAATGGTGGCTGGAATAATCATAGAAGACGAGAAGAATATGTGGCAGTGAAGAGATGGTGCAGCTGTGCAGTTGGTCCTGAGTTGATATGGTTACTATGATGATCATTGTTGGTGTGTTTCGAGTTGATGATGGCGTATGATGGTGTTGGCAGTTGGGAATATGTGAGCATTTGATCGGAGTTCGAATGGCTGGTTAGTGGCGATGACAACAGCAATTGATGGTGGCTATGATGAGTCTTGGGTGTTGTAGTTTAGTGGCATTGTGCTGTAATGGTGTTAGTGCTGCCAACAATGGTCTATGATGGATGGTTTGAGTATGTGGCAGTGATGGGATAATGGTAGTTTGTGGTGGTGGTTAAGTTAGAGGTGACAATGAGCTCGAGTCCTGGCAATGAATGAAGAAAAAGATAGGGCTGTGAAGTTGGTTGCTGTAATGAACTGAGAAGGATTAGAAGAAGTGGGACGCAAGTAAGAGGATTCGACGGAGATTGTTGAATGAAAGAACTAAACCTTGTTTCTCAAGGAAAGTAGATGGTCGGTGGTGTCCTTTCCTAAACCAGTT
This sequence comes from Papaver californicum, assembly GCA_023531435.1. Taxonomy (NCBI): domain Eukaryota; kingdom Viridiplantae; phylum Streptophyta; class Magnoliopsida; order Ranunculales; family Papaveraceae; genus Papaver; species Papaver californicum. The sequence continues at coordinate 3,421,385 of JAJJMC010018612.1, forward strand.
AGGATTCTAAAAATAATGGTAAAGCTCTATAAATAGAGCCAACATTCCCTTTCACGTAGACAGACCTTCACAGAAGAAAAAGATACTCTCCCGGACACAGAGACATACTGGACGTACAGAGAAGCTTTACGGACAGAAGTAGAACTTCATGAACAGGGATCAAGGGTTAGTTTGATTTCTTTTCTTAGTTAATTTTTATGGCTTTTGAGAAAGCCATGTTGGGCTAATTCCCTTGTTAGGGCGAAAGGATGAACTTGTAGAGATGGTTTTATTTGTGTTTTAAAACTAGGGTTTTCAATTATATGAACTAATTATCATTAATTTGTCTCTCTCTCAATGTTTTACCGTCTCGATGATTTTTCATGTTCTATGCCACATATAGTTCATTGTTTGATTAGTAGAAGGACTCGTTGAAACCTTGTATGAAATTGTTTTATGAATATTCTTTGACTCTTTATGCCCCGTATACTTAGTACTTCGAAATTCTACTTTAGGTTGAGAACAAATAATTCTTTTTGGAATCGAGACCCTATGTGACGAACGCAATTAAACCCTAATCTACAACGGATTCCCAGAACCTTAACGTTTTCCTCTTATTGTTTTCAAAGTTTACTAAATAGTTTTGAATCACTAGTTAATTTAATTCTTTATAAATAAAAACTAAAAAAAAATATTTTAATCAAAACTCCTCGTGGGAACAAACCGTATTTGCTCTTGTCTATATCTTTCGACACTGTGCGCTTACGGTAAAACAAAGTCGGTTTTACGACGCATCAAGTTTTTGGGCCGCTGCCGGGGAGTTGTTTTTCAATTAGATTTTTTTTTTTTAGATTTTTATTATTTTGTTCGATTTTACGCTTTTCGGTATTTATCTTCTGCTGTAGGTTTTGGGAACGGAAACGAAAAGAAATTGAGCCAAAGATTTTGGTAATTAAAAGACTTGGAGTAAAGTTAAAGATGAACGAACGTAGAAGAAGACAACAAGTTAATTTTTACTTTTTAGGATTTTTATTAGTTAATTTAATTTAGAAAACTGTATTAGGAAATTTTTGATTATTTTTGTAATTTTCTTTTAGTTTTGGACATTACGGACATTATTATTATTTTTAAACCCTACGGAAAGGTAGTATTAAATATAAACTGCACAGGGAAGGACGACAATTACGGTATTGTCTCGGCCCCTTGGGTTCGTACACTGACACAGGAGTCAGTGGCCTGAGTCGACTTCAAAGGTTCATCCCCCGTCTGTTACGGGAGGTAAGATTCGATCAACCCACGAATCCCTTGCAAGTGGGTTTACTGAATTCCTTCGTGTGCATATATGTTGAGGACCTGATACGGATTTTTTTTTTTAGTAAAGGGGAAGAACTGGCCATATAAGATAAGGACTCGGATTTCATCACCGTTTCCTTCTTGCCCGCTTTAGGAACACGTTACCAAACGCGAACCTAAACCTTAATATTTTGACTAGAAAGAGACTGATAGGGTAACGAGCTTAAAGGAAACTCGTTCAAAAGGACTGTATTGGTTACTTTGTTAGCCTAACTCGAAGTTCTAGAAGATTATTTTAAGTTGATTAGAGCCGTCTTGTAACCCAGGGAAAAGTTTCCAAAGAGACAGGGTTATCAAAGCTCCTTAGAGCTTATCCTGTTTCTCTTCGAATTAATCTAATTCGGATCGTTCTTAGAGGTTTGCTAGAACTGTAACTAGTTTCCTTTCGAAAGAATAGAAGCTGGTCTAGAAACAATCTAAGTGGAGCCATCATGCTTTTTGTTTTCTAGATTCAATAGGTGATTTGGTTGAGTCAGCCTTGCTTGTGATTGTTTAAAAAAAATTCCCTTCCAATTAGGATTTTTTTTTCTTTTTTTAGTATATGCCCAACACACAGGTAGGTTGGGATAGAGATCAGGATAATCGTCTCGTTAGAAATAATCCATTATTCATGGATAAAACCGATAATGAGGGTGTGGACCCTCCAGTTAAAACTTTGAGAGACTATATGTACCCAACTAGATTCTCTCAACCATCATGCATTTTCTTGCTTAACACAAAATCCCACTATGAAATTAAGACTAATACCATCCAGGCTTTGCCAAACTTCTATGGCAGAGAAAATGAACACCCTTATTCCCACATTAGAGACTTTGAGGAACAATGTGGTACTTTAAAGTTTAAAGACTTGATCGATGAATATTTAAAATTGAGATTGTTTCCCTTCTCTTTAAAAGATAAGGCAAAATCGTGGTTTGATGCCTTACCATCTTCTTCCATCCATACTTGGGATGCGATGATTAAGTTATTTGTGCATAAAATTTTTCCTAGGCATAAAATCATAGCCTTACGTCAAAGTCTTAATAGTTTCTCGCAACAAGATGGAGAATCTCTCCAGGATTATTTAGAAAGGTTCCATGAACTTCTGTTGCAATGTCCACATCATGGATTCGATACCGTGAGACTCACTATGATTCTCTACGAAGGGTTAGATCACAAAACAATGACCATGGTAGAATCACTATGTGGTGGTAATTTTTATGATAAAACTCCTGAGGAGGGCTATAAGTTTTTGCATGACGTATCTGATAAAACCCAAGATTGGGGGGCTAAGGAACCCATAAGGTCAATGGCTAGTAGAAAGGGGGCGCATAGAGCTGATATCCAATTCGATTCTGACGCTAAAATAACTTCTTTGACAAGAAGACTTCAATCATTAGAACATCGTGTTAAATATAGACCTTTTGTTGAGTCTGTGGACCAAATCACTCATGACGATGGTGGAGAACAAGTCCATGCTCTCTACCAAGACAATCGTCATAGATTTGACCCGTATTCCAATACGTACAACCCAGGGTGGGCAAGACACCCTAACTTTTCCTGGTCTAGAGGTCAGTATGAAGGTCAACCTAGTAATACTAGTGGTTATACGCAGAAATCATCCGGTCCTACTGATTCATCTAACCAAAGAGTACCTAGTATGGAAGAAAGTCTTAAGATGTTTATGCAGGCCACCAAAAAACAACTAGAGAATATGGACAAGAACACTGCAAGGTCCATAGCAACCTTAGAAAGACAAATAGGTCAGCTTGCTAGCCAAATAAGTGAGAGAGACAAGGGACAGTTCCCAAGTCAAACACATCCTAACCCAAAGAGGTCTTATGAGGTAAGCACACCTGGTGCTAATCCCTCATATCATGTTCAGGACGTCACTACCTTGAGAAGCGGCCGGGTCATCGATAACCATCTTAGTGATCCTAAGGAGAAGGAGACAGATAGGAACCCACCTACTATTACGCAGGAAGTACCCTTAACACAAAAAGAAACCAATGAAACTGAAAGAGGTGAATCTGAAAACACTTATGTTCCTCGCGCTCCATTTCCCCAAAGGTTAGTATCCCAGAAGAAAACCAGCCCTAATGATATCTTAGAAGTGTTCAAACAAGTTAAAATCAAGATTCCCCTCTTAGAAGCCATTAAGCAGATTCCTATGTATGCTAAGTTCTTAAAAGATATGTGCACTGTGAAACGAAAATTAAATGTCCATAAGAGAGATTTTCTTGCTGAACAAGTGAGCTCTATCATTACTCAGAAAACACCACCCAAATACAGAGACCCTGGTTGTCCTACTATCGCTTGCACTATAGGACAACACAAGATTGAACATGCGTTGTTAGATCTAGGGGCCAGTGTGGATCTCTTGCCATATTCTGTGTATGAGCAATTAGGACTTGGTGACTTGAAACCCACTAGTGTTACATTCCAATTGGCTGATTGGTCCATTAAAATTCCTAGAGGATTGGTAGAAGATGTTCTTGTACAGGTTGATGTTTTGTTTATCCTGTGGACTTCGTAATTCTTGATACCCAACCTGTGACAGACCCTAGTGTTCACATTCCTATCATTTTAGGACGACCGTTCTTAGCAACTTCTAATGCAATCATAAATTGTAGGAATGGTATTATGGAACTTACTTTTGGCAGCTGGAAAATGGAGGTGAATATTTTTCATGTCGCACGTTCTCCTCCTGATCTTGACAACCATGAAACTGTTTGCATAATTGATGAAATAGTCCATGATACTTAATTGCAGAACCATATAGATGATCCATTAGAGAAATGCCTAGCCCACTTTCGATTTGATTTTGACAATGATAGTGTTATTAATGAGGTGAAAACTTTGTTTGATTATGCACCACCTGATCATAACTTAGAAGAAGCAATTGATTATTTTCAAGAGTATGACGATCTAGAAATAAGGGAAATAGTGACTAGTCTATCTAGAGACACCCAAGATTCTAAGTGTGGGGTGATTATCAATCTCCCTCTACCTTACCGTTGACTCTTAGAAAGGTCCCTAACTTGGGACTTGACATATGCACCTCTACTATTTTGCAAGACATCTTAAAACTATATTTCCTGAACCTAATGTCCAGAAAACAGTTCAGCTGTTAGAATCCCATCCTCTGGTTGATATGGTTTACCTAGGCGATAATACCAAGATTGACTTTGTTTTCCCACCAAAATATTTTCTTCCATATGTGGGAACGTATGAATTTCAAATGTGTCAGTTATTAAGTCTTGAGACTAAGCCTGATTACTTTAGGAGAGTAGAATCGACACAATTGCTTAAGAATGACCATATTCATAGTAATCAACTGTGTGAGTCAAATCATATTAACTTTGAGGATCCACAATTATTCAGGTTATTATTATGTGCTTCTAAGTTCTTAGTTGAGTTTCTCCAGACTCTACAACCTGACCCTGTTGATCCTATCTACGAGGAAATCCAGCCTATGAAAATATTTTATCTAGATCCTTTTATAGAGCCTGAATTTGAACCACAGCTAGAAGTAGTTGTCTTAAACAGAAAAATAGATAAGGGTGTGCTCGGTTTGTTCTTTTTCTTGGCTTGTTGCAGTTTCCTTTTACTGGTGATAGCATTATTTGATCCATATGACCCACAGTTGTTTCGGCTATTGCTATATGATGCTATCATTTGCTTCGTGGGAGTCAACCCATCAGATTTGTTTCCTTCACCTTATCTTTTTAGTTTTTGATTGCTTGTTTTATGCTATTTTAGGATTTCCCATCTTAATTTTACATTGGATGAGTTAGTTTACATTGAGGACAATGTAAAGTTTAAGTGTGGGGGAGTTCGAGCATATAGAATTCTTAAGTATTCATTTTTTAGGTAGAAAATTTTCAAATTATTTGCATGAAAACCTCCAACTTTTAGATATTTTAGAGTCACTTAGTATACTTCTTGCTACGTTTACATACGGAGTTCTAACCGAAACAACTGAACTTAGAACTATTATAGAACTATATTCGGAGTGCTTAGTTGTTGAAAGGCTAGAGCTGACAAAAATGGACTTAAACTGCCGGTAGAGAATACAGTATTAGAGTTGTTGATCATTTAATACCCATGAGTGAGGCACCAAACCTTAAATTGTCCGTTTAGAGTGTTTTATCTGCGCAAATTCCGGGTAGAATGATGAGCTACCTAACCTCGCACCAATTTCAGCACTACTTTTTGATCTCTTGAGTGCTATTTCTATCAATCATGAGGGTGCCATCAGAATTGCTAACTCTATCTTGTAGTCTTATTTGCAGTTGGCACCATTCTCTCGACAATAACAGGTCCATAGAAACATATTATCAACAAGCAGAACATAAAAAATTTGAAGAAAATTTGAAGACAGTCAAGGTCTAAGCAACCGTTTAAGAAAGAGCAAATTTCATATTCAAGTAAAGTAACAAGACAATTAACATGTTAAAGACTTATGTACAAAAGCAAAAGAAATCAAAAGATATGAGTTAGTGAAGTTCAGAATCAAGTGGTAAAGTCTTTATCCCACGGTCGTAGTAATTTCATCATTTATTTTTCAGTTTATATTGTAAAAAAAAAAACGATTATCATTGCTTTAGTGTAGATTTTCTTTTGTATTCTTTCAATAAGGCCTTGGGGAAGAAGAAATCTATAGAGAAGTTTCTAATAACAAGAAATGGAGGAAATGAGTAATAAATTCAAGGTTCTACGAAGTTCAAGAGTTCATCATCTACAGTTGAAGACCGAAGACATTTTTATTGGATGCTGTGAGAGTGGTGTTGATTGCCGATCGTATGAGAAGGTAAGTAAGCATTCCCATCCTTGCATAGTGGTTGATTTACGTTATTAGAGGTCACTAGAAAAATAAAAAGGGGTTCTTTTTCGTCCCACTTTATATGGGATAACATCTTCATATGATTCGGAAGGTTACCTTTCCTTCCTACCATTCAACGTGTGTAGGATTTCTATCTTCATTCCTGCCTACACACATGTGTGAACCATAAAGTGCGTCTTTTGAATGTCAAATTCATAAAATCTTGTTGGTGAGGTAGAAATATTCGGTCACTCTCGAACCTAGATCCTTTTACATGGTGGTTTTCTCCTAACTCAAGAGTTAAGCATGAGAATAATGTTCTTTATACTTCTAACTTTTTATTGTTAGTGTTCAGAAACTTTATGTCTTCGTAGATCTTTGGATGCAGGTGCTTTGGAATACTTAGAAGTTGGAGTAGGTTTTGTGGGCAAATCTCTTGTAAACCCTCACGAGTCTATAACTCGTCCACTAGGGACACCTAGGGGTTTAAAGGCTTGTTACACATGCTAAGTGTAACCGTTTCCTCAACGAAAGGGAGTTGTATTTTAGATTAGTTTAAATTTGTAGTTTGCTCGAGGACTAGCAAAAGGCAAGTGTGGGGGAATTTGATAAGTGTATCATTTATACATTTTAAGAATCATGTCCTTCTACGTATTTGCTAGATTTTATGTGAATTACTGTGTATTATTATTACTTTCGTAGTTTATGTGTTTTAGTAGGTCATATCTCTGAAACAAGTGAAATGGAGCTTGACAAGAGAAGAATCGCCAAATACCCATTGGAGCTCAGAATATTCCAGGATTTCTACTCTCCATATTGTAGAAAATCAAATTACGAAGACAACGACGAAAGAACGAGGTCATCCGACTTCGTATGAGAAAGTTATGGGCGAAAAGAGGAATTAAACTTGGCGGTTTTCCAAAACCGACAGTTAAATGGGTTTTAACGAGAAATGCTAAAGACGCCTGCATTTCTACTAAGGGGTAGCTGAAATTTGAATTTTTATAATGGCACCAGCCATTCTACTAAACACTGCCGATTTTTGGGTAGTGCTAAGGCACCATCCAATATGTCAAGGGGCACCTTTATCTTCCTATTTGAGTTCTGGCTATTACGAACGATCTTGGTAATGCCGTTAATGGTGGATTAGGGTTAGGAGAGTGGTTGCTGGATAAAAAGATTGTTGGATTCGAGAACACAGTGTGGTTGGCAGTGCAGCTTTGTTGGATTGGTTCACGGCAACTTAATGGAAGATGGTGTTGTTTCGGTGGAAGTTTGATCGAGTATGTAATGGCTGGAGTTGTGTGTTGTTGGCGTTGAGCCTGGCAATTGAAGAATTGATGCAGCAGCAACAGAACTTTGTGGATTTTTAATGGAAGAGCTTGGTGATGGAATTAACGCAGAGACTGTGATGAGCTTCACTTGCCATTAATGGTGGCTGGAATAATCATAGAAGACGAGAAGAATCTGTGGCAGTGAAGAGATGGTGCAGCTGTGCAGTTAGTCCTGAGTTGGTATGGTTACTATGATGATCATTGTTGGGGTGTTTCGAGTTGATGATGGCATATGATGGTGCTGGAAGTTGGGAATGGTGGCAGTGTGCTATAATGGTGTTAGTGCTGCCAACAATGGTCTGTGATGGATGGTTTGAGTATGTGGCAGTGATGGCTCAAGTCACTCGATAATGGTAGTCTGTGGTGGTGGTTAAGTTAGAGGTGACAATGAGCTCGAGTCCTGGCAGTGAATGAAGAAAAAGATAGGGCTGTGAAGTTGGTTGCTGTAATGAACTGAGAAGGATTAGAAGAAGTGGGACGCAAGTAAGAGGATTCGACGGAGATTGCTGAATGAAAGAACTAAACCTTGTTTCTCAAGGAAAGTAGATGGTCGGTGGTGTCCTTTCCTAAACCAGTTAGGATTCTAAAAATAGTGGTAAAGCTCTATAAATAGAGCCAACATTCCCTTTCACGTAGACAGACCTTCACAGAAGAAAAGGATACTCTCCCGGACACAGAGACATACTGGACGTACAGAGAAGCTTTACGGACAGAAGTAGAGCTTCACGAACAGGGATCAAGGGTTAGTTTGGTTTCTTTTCTTAATTAATTTTTATGGCTTTTGAGAAAGCCATGTTGGGATAATTCCCTTGTTAGGGAGAAAGGATGAACTTGTAGAGATGGTTTTATTTGTGTTTCAAAACTAGGGTTTTCAATTATATGAACTAAATATCATTAATTTGTTTCTCTCTCAACGTTTTACCGTCTCGATGATTTTTATGTTCTATGCCACGTATAGTTCATTGTTTGATTAGTAGAAGGACTCGTTGAAACCTTGTATGAAACTTTTTTATGAATATTCTTTGATTCTTTATGCCTCGTATACTTAGTACTTCGAAATTCTACTTTAGGTTGAGAACAAACAATTCTTTTTGGAATCGAGACCTTATGTGACGAACGCAATTAAACCCTAATCTACAACGGATTCCCAGAACCTTAACGTTTTCCTCTTATTGTTTTCAAACTTTACTAAATAGTTTTAAATCACTAGTTAATTTAATTCTTTATAAATAAAAACCTAAAATAAAAAATTTTAATCCAAACTCCTCGTGGGAACGAACCGTATTTGCTCTTGTCTACATCTTTCGACATTGTGCGCTTGCGGTAAAACAAAGTCGGTTTTCCGACGCATCAGAAATAGAATTATCAAGAGTATTAGAAAAACCTTCCTCTATCTCTTGTATTGGATTATTTTCCTCATGTGTATCGTGGTCCTCTATTAAACTTTTTAAAATCCATTCTTTGTCATTTTTCTGCTTTAACCGAAATCTCAGCATCATTATTATCCTTGTTAAGGTTAATTGGGTCTTCCACGGATTCAATCAATTTGGTTTCTTTCTCAATCTCCATCTCTTCAACACTCTCGTCGTCGGACCAAAAATTAGGTTCATATGCAAAAGCATCCTCTAATGTGTACTCCTTAGAGATATAAAAATCCTTACCCTCCTCATCATCAGAATAAAATTCCGCTCTAAGGAGATCCTCTTTGGTGCCAACCGTAGGATTATCGGTATGAGTATCTTCATAAGAAATAACTGGGTCTTCTATTTGCAAAACAACTGGGATAAAGACATTGTAATCCGGGCATTCTTTATAACATTGATCTGCGTTTGAGTACACTATCACGTTTAAAACAATGGTTCTGTTATACCAAGGCTCCTCCTTTTGAATAAGCGAATTATCATTATAATGATCCAGAGTTGGAATAACTTCATCACTGTTGTAAGGAATTTTCTAAGGTTACTCATCTTCATAGTAGTCTTTATTGTTCTTAGGAATTTCAGAATAGTTTTGGTTTTGAGGCCATACTTCTTCCCCATCCCTATTTTTACCGAGTTGAGCAATTGGTTCGTATAGTTTCTCCAAATTCCTTTGAATATCTCGATATGACTCTTCCCAATCATATTGTTGTTTATTTTTTTGTAGTGTCTGTTGCAGCTTTTGTTGAAGCTCTCCCATCATGGTACACATCCGTTCTGCAAAACTAGAAAATTTATGTTCAAGAGCATAACTATCCTCCCATCCTTGTGATTGTTCACTTACATACCCACCATAAGGTTGTGAGTATGTATGAGAATATACATAAGGTTCCGTAAGGTATTGGTCATAACCAAAGGATTGGTTTTGAGTATACCCATGGTATGGTTGGTAGTTGTCATAACTTTAAGATTGAAAACCATATTGATTACCACTATTATATGATTGTTCTTGTACACCGTATATGTTATTTCCATAAGGAAACATGACGACTCACAAGAATAAAAGAGAAAATGTATACAAAAATCTAAAACCTAAAACGAACTTACCTAAAAGTGATACTTACAACCTGTTTTCAAATTTTACATCCCTCTATTTGACGAGAGTTAAACATCTTCAACGCGTTGTTAACACCACGAAAACCTGAAAATCTAAAGAAGAAAAAAAACACTAAAGAAAAACGTGAAAATATTTTACACTACTAAACGAATTAAAACAAATAATAAATTAATTAGAAACTGCTCCCCGGCAACGGTGCCAAAATTTGATGCGTGTTGTAAGTTCAACAAATTACTCAATATGTTTCTCACTAATTAACTAGTAATATAACGATAGTAAGGATCGTTCCCACAGAGAGCTGTGCAATTGATAGGTTATTTAGATTAGCAAAACTAGAATAAATACTAAAAATGGGGGTTGGTTGTAAGTTGACTAAAAAGATAATAAATAGAAATAAGAAAGATGATTAGTGAGTCCTTCGCTGTAACCATACGTTGACTGAACCAATATATATCTATCTTTCATCAGAATCATTCATCACCAACCGTAAAATAGCAGCTAGATCAGTGATATCCCCAAAACTTCTTTTATCACTGGATACGGAAGTTCTCGACTACCAGATTCTATTCGTCTGAACCACCAAGTAGTAGATCACTCAAGGTGTAACCAAATAGAATGCCTTAGGCTTTGAGAATTTAGGTGATCCAAGTAGTTAAACTCTTAGATCTGGGTCCACTTGTTGGTGTTATCTTCACTCGTAGTTGCTCCACAGAATTCCTAAAGGGGTAAACCCTAGGTTTTGTGATGTAGAATTGCAATATAAGAGATGGAGTATATGAGATTACTTCCTAGATGTAGAATATATTGTTTGAGACTTAGATGTATTATTTTATAGCCTTCCATGCTTGTCCATCAAGTCTTCTCTCTTCTAGGGTTAAAAAACCCATTGGGACCAAGTTTTCTCCTTTTAGAAGTCCAAAACGCATCCAAGAAGTCTCTCTTGGCTTTCCATAATCGGTAGGATCGATACCCATCATATCTACAGATTGTAAGACCCCTAAACACACTTTTTTTGTGTCCAAAAACACCTATAATCGGTAGGCACGGTTTCCCATTATCTACCGATTGTAATACTGTGTATTTCACTTTCTTCATCTCGGCTGTTTTGTCATAACTTCCTCGTATGAACTCGGAATGACCTCATTCTTTTTCCATTGGCTTCGTATTTCAATTATATTTAAGATTATGATACTAATTTCTGGATTTGATCGAGTTTAATTTGGTCTTTGGCCCTTCTTCATCAATAGTACTTCACTTCCTTGTCCATTTTAGCACTTTATAGCTTGTTTTTGGATGATTCACCTAATATAAGACATAAACTAGAAAATAATCATAATAAAAAGTAATATGCAAGAATTTTAACAAAAACAAGCATGGATTTGACACTAGAAACATATGAATTAAGCACTTATAAAAATAAGTTTGCTTTTTGATAGCGATTGTTTTGTATTAGCGAAATATGATAATTGAGTTTTGTCTAATACTGAAAAACACTTTAAGATTTAATTTTTATATTTAATTCATTTGAAACTCAAGATTATTATTTGAACAAAGGTGTTCATTTTGTTGGTATGTTGAAATAAAGTTAGGGTTTTGTTTCTGGTTTCATTGAATTTTGAAATTAGGGTGTTAAAAAAAATATTGAATTATACATAACAATTCAGTAACGAACACTCACGTTTCTATTTAGGTATGACAAGGATTCAAATTAGTAGATCACGATCTCGACAATTAAGGATGTGAAAATACTCATAACGAGTTCTGCATGTGAGTTTTTCATATATAGGTGCTTTAATTGCAATAATTTAACATCATGCAAAGGATTACTAATTAGGGGTTTGCTATGTTAATATACATGCATAGATTTTTACTTTGTTGCGATTGATTAAGATAAGCATTAATCAAATTTTTATAATAACTGGGAGACATATCAAAGAGCAATTTCTAATTCTATAGATTTTACCCTGCGAAAAAATAGTTTGCCCAGATTGATACAATCCTGGGAACTATATGAACTCTAAGGATAAATGATGTGGTTTGTAGATGTGGTAAGAAAGGTTTCAAACTCGCGAACTTGTCAAGATTGATTTTAGATTTAAAAACTAATTTTAAACTAGAAAATAAACACAAAATATGAAAATAATATTCACAAATAGTGAGGTTATGGATTTCACCATTAACAACTTTTAAAATTGGTTCCAAAAATAATAATTCTACACAATTCTAGCTCAAATAGGTGACTCTAATTTTTTCCAAAAATAGATTTTTAAAATATCAATTGTAAATCACAAGCATGGCTCATCAAAAGCTCTAGGTCCCAGCATAAACCATCAAATAAAATCACAATCAATTAAGAAAAATCGTAATTTCAATTAAAAATAAATGCAAAAGTCATAAAAGAATTATTAAAAGTTACCAATTAATCATGGAAAAATGGCTTCCTCCTTGCCTCAGTGATGGGGTTTAACTCATCTTGCTCAAAATACCCTCAAAATATTGGTACATAGCTCAAAAAGTGCTTGAAAGATGAAAAGAAGCAAAAAGTGATGTAACAAGAAATTTGCAACGTTTTATGGACGTTTCAGATTGACTATTGCAATAGAGCTTGAAAATAAACGTTGCAGATGCTAAGATATCCATTGCAGATGTGTTGAAGAAACCGTTGCAGCTAAAGATAAATGTTGCAAAGACGAAGATATCCGTTGCAAATGGATAAAGAAACCGTGGATGAGAGGTTGAAGAAACTGTTGTCGTACCCTTTGTTTTTGGTGTTCTTCAGCACCAACAACAAATTTTTCTGGATCTTTTTCTCGAGTTTCTGGCCTCTGCTATCCCCCCTTTATCCTTTGACCGATCTCCTATTTATAACCAAACACCTCAAATCTTCCACATATCTTTTTAATGAATGAATATTCTCGGCTATTTATTGTTTTATACTCTCGGTGATTTTCTAACTGATTTAATCAAATCTCCTTGATTTTGTTTCCATTTTTCTATATTGATAATCTCTTGAAATGGTAAGGAGATTGATTTTATTACAAAGAATCGAATCAGATATAGCCGAGAATAACTGATTGATTTTTACTTTCTATTTTCACGTAAACTTAACTGATGTTTACCGAGATTCTCTAGTGTTTTCAAATCGTGTAAACTCTTATTAGCATATCTTGTCTTATCTCCTCAAAATACTCTTAACAATCCAAGAAATATTCGCTTGAAAACTTCGCATATTTGAGAAGATTAAATTCCCGCCATTTTTTTACTTTTGAAATAACGAAGAGGGTTCCCCAATACAAGAGTTGGATGCCTTTAACAACTGAGTTGTGTGCTTTTATCAATTCTAAGGGTGCCTTTATCACTTTTCTATCTCAATTTTCCAAAATTGTTTATTCTTCAAAAATACCTACAAACACAATAAAAACAATAATATTAATATAAAAATTGAGAAAAAACAATATAAATATGAGATTAATTAAGACACAAAAACGTGTCTATCACTAACTTTAAATCCAACCATTAAAAAATAGATATAACTCAGGAAATAGTTAACTTGGTGATACATAATGTTAAAGGTACCCAAGGAACAACATAATTTCACGACTGATATGCATGGACCTGTTATGGTTGTTGCCATTGACCATTGTATAGGTTGGACTCAAAAACGGTGGTATGTTCGCGTATAATATTTGTGTATTCAGTCATAAAACAATATGGATCAAAAGAGGATTATATTATATACTCACTTGTTCTACTATTATCATAGGTTGTAAAGTAAATGTCGTTGATTTGTTTGGTTGCGTGTGTAATTTTATGTTTGCTGGCGAACTATTTGATCTTCTTATTTCAGCGTATTTTTTGCAAGAGGTTATTATAGATTCAATTTATGGATGAATTTTTAGTGATATACTAAATTCTTAATTTTTAATGCCTACATAATCTTTCTTTCTCATAACTTTGAGGTGGTATTACAACAAGATTGTATCTTTGAGAATTATGAGTAATGAACTCGATAAGCTTTTGGGTTTGAAGATTGATCAGTAGCCACTAGTACAAATTTGGGCTTCCGTGACAGTTCAAAACTGCCACCAAAATACTTATGTGACAGTTTTAAAAAATTATTGCACTGTCATTAAAGGCTCTGTTACGAAAGGGTCTATAAGAAACTGTCACAGAATAACTATTAGTATCAGTTTTTTCATAAACCTGTCATTGTTGACAATATATAATAACATTTTCTAAATAAAACTGTCATGGATAACTTAATTTCTTTTACTAAGGTGACAGTTTC
>JAJJMC010018612.1:3436707-3470155 GCA_023531435.1 Papaver californicum
GTAGATGAAGAACAGCACCGGCGGTGACCGGATCGCTGTCCAGTTCCTGCCAAACTCCGGTGACTCCGAAAATCGATCTCTAGGCTTTCTCCCCCCGATTTTTCTTGGCTTCTCTTGGTTTATATAGGTTGTAGAAACCCTAGGGAGAGTTTTAAACCTAATAGAACTCTCCAAAACACTCCCAAATTCATCCAAATCCGAATCAAAGTATAATACCCTTTTTCCGGCGAAACTCGGATTTGGGGCTATTTTTCCGGCGTAAACCTCTAATTTTTCACGTGTTTAGTCTTGTATTGGTCCCATCTATCTTGTGTATCAATTTGAGCCGAAAATATCAAAGTTTTACCGTGAATCAAAGTGTCCAGTTGTATGCAGCAGTTCTGTCCGATCCCGTGCTGTAGTGACTCGGTCAACTCGGGTTGACCGAGTTGACTCATGTTTGACCCGATTTGACCGGGTTGACTCGAGGGTGCCCCTTATCCACTTCTTAAGCAATTTTCTCCACAACTCCTTATTTATCCGATGTACCTACAAAAGTCATAAAACACGTAAAATGCACACTAAAGAGTACTAACCTAATAGGAACTAAGGCGCAATCTAGACACTAAAATGTGTCTATCATACCATACTCGAGACCCGCAAGGAATCTTAGACACATGCACATATGAGGACAAGCAGTGCCAACATTTCACTATTGGTATCCCCTGAAGTACCTCTTGTGGTACTAATTGGTTTCCAAATAAATTTCTCAATCACATTAACCGACTAGTTCAAGCATTACCTGAACAAACACTGAATCAAACCAATCATGCTCACCAACTTCGATACTAGAATCCAGTAACATTTGCCACCATTAAAGACCTAAAATTCACAACAAATTCATGTTAGCAACACACAAAAAACATCAAATTAAGAGCAACATATAATCGTCTTTGACCACTTACCACACGAATTGCAGCCGCCCTAACACAATCATTTTTATCAACCGCTCGATTATATCCTTCCGCAGTCAATCCACCATTCTTAAATTCCATAACTGATTTTTGCAACCTTACTAAACCATTTAAAGCAATTCTTCTCACATAAGGATAAGGATCATTAATAAACCCTAACAAAACTCCAACTAAAATTTCATCTCGAATCCCAAATCTTAACACGTTCTTAAGAATCCAATTCCTAAAAGACACAGAAGAATCAAAACAAAGCTCAATTATGACATTCTCATCATAATCAATTGTAGCACATACTAAATTTCCATCATGCTCAGCAATAGTGAGAAGAACTGATAAAGATTCAACTTTAAATTGCGAATTAAGAGAACTAATGAAAGCGAAGGAGCGGACCGTGTCAAATACGATACGTGTGAAGTCACGATGTTTTGTTGTTATATCACAGAGGAGTTTGAGGTAATGGTTTTGATTTTGATATTGAAATTGATTTTCTAGGGTTTGTTCTTGTTTGGGTAGTCGATATAAACACAGAGTTAGGGTTTCGAATTCGGAAGAGATGATGTTCTTAGAAGTATAAGGGTTTATGATTAGTGACCTGATTGAAGATAAACATTGAATTGAAGGATTTGATTTCACAGCATGAAGGTGATGCTTAAGAAGCCCGATTCCAGAGATCCAAACCAAGTTGTTTCTACTCAAGAGTCAAGACCGTAATCTTCACCAAAGTACTTATCAACCAACCCACTAACAAAACAGACCACGACCAGACCATCGTGCGTTGGAAATGTGTTTGAAATGAGAGGTTATGAACGGTAGCGGTTTCAGTCAGAACTGTCACTTAAGTGGCGATGATTTTGAAGAACGATTACCTATAAGGTTACACTTCAATAACATTTTTTAGTTAAAAAAAGTTACAATAGCCTGAGAATAGTAACAGTTTATAACAATTATTATACATCAATGTATGGTAGCATTTTTCACAAAAACTATCATTATATAAGTGTTTAGTAACAATTGAAAAACTGTCACGATTGTTTTCCACTATTGGTGTGAGTTTTAGTAAAAAACTGTTGCATATATCTCATAAGCTATTCTTTTGTGACAGTTCATTAGTGAATTGTCATGGTTTTGGATTGTGAACTGTCACCAAAGCCCATATTTGTACTAGTGAGCAGTGAGTTTATATCTATGCAGAAGGTAAACGTGTCGTTGCAATTGCATCTATATAGTTACACAATTGAAACCTGACTAAAAGATGATAAAGGTGGTGAGGATCCGACAGGTTGTTATGAAAGTCGTGTATGCTGTAATCACAGAAGTAAACGGTGATATTATGATGAAAACAGTTGAAACGAGAACTAGCAATATCCAGTGGAAAGATGCCTCTCCTTCTATATAAAGAATTTTCAATCTGCATATAAATATACTACATCCTTTTAAGTAGGTAGATTTTTTACCCAATTTTATATAGTCTCCACCTTGAGCATGTTATAATGTACCCTCCGAAAATTTACTCTGAATGCACTCCCAACCTTTGCAAACAAGAGCTATATATGAATGAAATTATATAATTAACACAACAAAGTTTTTGGTATGATGTTCAACTATACTTTATGTGATCGACAATAGAAGTTTTGATTGAGTGTTTGTTGGTTGGATCATGGGATGATTGCTACTTAAGTTGAACAGGAAAAACGGCAGGCGCATCGCGCGTACATCTATACTAGTAAGCATAAAGTAAGGATATTATTTTTTGCCTCGTATTTAAGAGTCGTATATTAGTTGTTGCAGAATGCAGTCACAAGAAGGAGGGAAAGGTATTCGGTTTTCCATCCTTCCCTCATTGCATTGTCAACTTATTGACTTTTTTCAATGAATGTCTCCTGATGTTTGTAGTCAAATAAGAATGTCCATCACTAGAATATCGCATCTTCTCAAAAATATTGATGTTTATAAACTGTAGACTCATCATCAAATTCTATTGTTAATTGTATTATGGATATCTATGGTTCTTTTTGGAAAGGAGAGAGATTAAAACCCATGCCGAAAGTAAGAAAAGAAAAAACAAGACTATGACTAAGGAAAAACCAAAAACAAACCAAACAAACCCCTTCTAGCTGAAACTAGCTAATTTATCTGTAATAAATCTTTTCCATGGCATCTTCTAGAACAATATTCTTCATGTATTCATTAAAATCAGTGGGATCAATTACAATAAAACTTTCAGTTGGTCGAATACTTGCTAGCAAGTCAACGACACAATTAACTTTCCTGTAAAAATGGAATGCAGAGCAACACTCAAACCATGTAAAGCTACCTTCGTGCTGCGTCCCACGTAATCAAGGTGCGGGCATGAATTCTGCTGCGTTATCACCTATCTGTTGATCCATTCAGCTACTTCCACGTGTATTCTATTTGTTACATTTAATACTATGTAAGTAGTTTGATCCCTTGCCAGACATATGTTCTCTGTGGCACGGCTCCTCAGTTTCAGTAGAGACCAGATATGGTCGTTCATTCAACACCAACTCTCACCTGCTGCATAGGACTTGGCCTGAGGGTCATAACTTTCATATCTTTAAGCTGGAAATTGAGGATATATTTTTGTTGAGCGGGAAAATGAAAATTGGTGTATTCTTGGATCTATCAGTGCACCGAAATATAATGAAAATAAAATACTAAAATTTATAATACTTATATTATTCAATTTCTTATTCCAAAAACTTGGGCTATGTCTTTTATTTATCTTTATCTGTAATGTGAATATCCATCTCGACTTCCATTTGCAAGACTGGTGCATGAATCTTACATTGTTCATAATGTTAAATCAATTTTTTACTTGCAGAATGTGGGCCACTCTCTTCTACAGGAGCCAACGCTATGAATATCTATTTCGACTCTCCTTCATCTTTATATGTGTTTTGTACAACTGATATTTGATTCTGCTCAGTGACTATTTATTTGACTTTTATTCCTCTTTATTTTTGTTTGTACGATTTATGTGTCATTGGACATGGCGTGCAAAATTGCAACTACTGCACTGAAGAAACTGTTAGTATACATATGTTTCAAAATTATTGATTCCTATTGTGATTACCATTTTCATGATAACACAACCAATGGTACAGATGTATAGAAAAAGCAATTATGATGAAATCATCATATAGCAAATAAAATATGAGATTGACACACTCATATAACGTGGTTCGGCAGAGATCTGCCTACGTCCACGGGTAATGAAAGTTGATTGTTCTTATTGATTGTCAGGTTACAGAAGATTGAAGAGTTTCTCTATTGAGAACATTTTTGGGAAGAAGAAGATCCCGTTTTTCTCTTTTCGGGAAGAAGCCCCACCCAAAAAGTCCCACTCTCTAATACGTTTGTTTTGTTTATAAAGGGGTGATAGAAATGGCATTTACCAAAAGCACATTTGCCCTTATCTTCAAAGCAGTAATAAGCTATCTGTTTCAACATCACATTTTTCCATGTGTCAATGGAGGTCCACCACGTATCGATAGTGATCTGCCATGTATCGATTGTGATCTTCCATGTGTCAATGTTGATCTTATCCTTGAATGACCTTAGTATAATTTTGGTGCGGAACAAAATTATACGGGACAAGATGCTGCGGGACAAGATGGTGTGGGAAAAGATGGTGGTGCGGGCAAGATGGTGTTGCGGGGAAGATGGTGTTGCGGGGAAGATGGTGGTGCGGAGTGAGAACTTCTTAGTCTTCATCTGGCTGCGGAATGAGAACTAGTCCATCCCTGAGCTATGTGTGAGGGTCCTCATGACCATCTTAGGTGCAGGTTGCTATTCAAGTTGTAATTGAAGACTGAATATCCTTACTTGGGTAGTGCTGATGTGGGCTTGAGCTTTGGGTGTGGATTCGTTAATCGAGTGTGGACCAATTTTAGAAGCTCAAACATACACCCGGACTGCGGACCAATTTGAGAAGATCGAGCATCCTCACTTATGTATTCTGCACTTGAGGCTTCATACCCACCACTTGAATAGTCACTTCTTCTCTTCTTTATACGTTAATTAGTAATAGTGATGTTGATGTAAATATTCGTCCATTAGCTGTAATGAGTTCATATCATAAGCCACAGGACGTCTTCATATGAGCTGCGGGAGCTGATGCAGATCGTCAACATATGCACTTAAAGCTGTGGGTATCATCACTTCTGCTGCTGTGGGTATCATCATCGACTACGCAATGAAGTGTCAATGATCTATTCTCGTTGTGTCTGTGTGGAACGTTGTATTGGCCTTTATCTCAACTAGTTGGAACAGAGTCTAAGATGATACCAGTTAGTTTGCTCCAACAAAGTCTGTTCGATAAGAAAACTGGTTATCAATCCCCATCAAACTCGAAATAATCATTAGTGCCATTTGAGTTGCAGAACTATCTAATCTTTGAATCTGTTTTGTTTGAATCTTTGCCACGTGCTGAAGTAGATTTTTGGTACTCACAATTTTCCCCTTTTATTAAGGTTTGTTCGAAGAACATTTCTTAAGAAAATGTCTTCATGTCTTGTTCGTACGGTACTTTGATGGTTGATGTTGCTGATGCACTGCGGTGCGTCTTGGCTAGGTATGATGCTGATATCTTCTTGTTGGTGTTTCTTGGAAATGGTCTAGTGCATCTTGTTCCTAGATCATGTGATGCCCCCACGATTGCCTTGCGCCTGTCCTTTTCATGATAAAAGGATGAACCTAATCCATTCAATAATAGAGTTTTGATGCCAAACTTACACACAAACGCACATTAATATAAAGATATCATCCCACAGGTTATAACTAGAAATGAAATAGATTTATATAATGGCATTCATTCAATCTTTATGTAAATTTGTGTTATTGAATCTAATGTATAAGTATAAGTCAATCAGGAACTCAAATTCAAGGTGATAATCGAAATGGGTCACATGTCAGGTGTCATTAGACGCAGATTTGTTCATACGTGCCAATGCCTGTGTGAGATCCTGTCATTCCAATAATCGAGATGGGTCATGTGTCAGGTGTTATTAGACACAGATTTTTTTTCATACGTTCCAATGCTTGTAGAAGAACCTGTCATCTCTGATAATCGAGGTGGGTCATGTGTCAGGTGTCATTAGACGCAGATTTTTTCATACGTGCTAATGCCTGTAGAAGAACCTGTCACCTCTGAGGTGGGTCACATGTCAGGTGTCATTAGACACAGATTTGTTCATACATTCCAATGCCTGTGTGAGCCTGTCACCTCTGATAATTGTGGTGGGTCACATGTCAGGTGTTATTAGACGCAGATTTGTTCATACGTGCCAATGCCTGTGTGAGCCTGTCACCTTAATTCTAAAATAATTTTGAATAAGAGACTTTTAATGACTTATACAAACAAAATGGATAAAGCAAGAGAATTTCAGATCCAGGAGATACAGGGTACTTAGCTCTTTTGTGAGAGTCTGTGAAGGTTCCGTGTTAAATGGTATGTGGCCTGTTTGTCTTGACCGGTACCCTTGACATCTGCAAATCTACGCACTTGCTAGTAGTTATATGCTAAACCATTTCCCAGCGAAGTGTACTCGCCATATTGATTGGATGTCTGCTTTTCTTTGCGCCTGTATGTTCAAATGTAGTGACGTTGGTCCGGAGTGTTCTGTCTATGGCAATTGGGTAAGACTGGATGTATCATTCTAGGCTTATATCACCTGCCAGATAAAAAAATTTAAAACTCATCAGTTTTCATTTGCAAGGAGAATACACATGTGAGTTAAATGGAGCTGATTGTATCCTCTCGTCACTGTTGCACGAGCCAAAAGTTGATTGTATCATATTCCTGAGTAAGGATTCCAGCGAATCTTGCCAACTGATACCACTTTTATGAGTACCATAATATATAATGTAATGAAATATTAAGGAGAAATGGCACCGATCGTCAAGAGAGTATTGAAAGTAAGAAGTATCGCTCCTTAAATATGTACTTTTTACACAAGTATACGAATTAATGGAGTATCAGAGAAATGATGCCATCCATCGAAGTATATACATCATAAGTAAGTATATCTAATAAGAAATATCTCAAATAAGTAGTATCAATCCTCGAATAATAATATCCTTTGCATAAGAATCCCAAAGTATACACAGATTGTATATAAGAAGTATCTTTGAGAAGTATGTGAGAAGTATCTTTGAGAAGTATATGACAAGTATCGTGGAGAGATACATGAGAAGTATCCTAAATAAGAAATGAAAAATATCCATAAGAAGCAATAACTATCAATCTCTTACGAAGTAGCCGTTGGATAAGAAACCCGAAGTATAAGAAAATGGAAGTACTCGTCTTGAAGAAGTACTTAATAATGAGAAGTATGAAGTACCCATTCCCGAATAATAATTCCCAAAGAATCATTTAGGTCCCCATACAAAGTATATAAAAAATATCCAATGAGTATTCTTCTCATAATACATATGAAGTATAACTAGTAAGAAGTATTGATCATTGACTTATGAGAAGCAATTTGTAGGAAGGAAAGGCCCATTTCATTTTGCATTTGTATGCAAACTGGCTGTTTATCATCAGAGAGTAGAAGTGAAAACTAATCGATTGGTACTGAATTTGTTGACTCCATCACTGTAGTAGACAACCTTCATGTTGCTTTGAAAATTTTCAGGACATAAGGTGGGAACATCCAACTCATCATTTGATTTTTTTAGCTGAAACATCCATAATCTGTTAACAATGATGCCCATTCATTTTTAAAAAGAAAACCTGAAGATCCTGCGGGTACTGCATTATACTTGATACCTGCTTTCCTACATCAGTCGCAATACCAACAAACTCGTGACAGGAACCATAGGGTAAGTAGAATATACCCTATTCATTTTTAACGTTGGAAAAATCATAATGACAAATTCCACAAAATATCACTTTGAGTATGACGTCTTCATCTCCGGTTTCCCATAACATCATCAACTGGTCCACCTTCGTATCCATATCACATTACTCAACAAAAATGCCCATATCATTAGTTTTCTCGATAAAAATGCTGATGGAATGTTATAGAACAGTGAGTTCATACATAAAAGATCATGGATAGAAAAGTAAAATATATCTTGCTGCATATCAAAACTTTGTTACTTGTAATGCTACAGTTCAAGTTTAGCTGAGATAAGTTCCCTATTGTATGTCTCAGTTGTTCATTCTTTGAATCGGAGCTAGATATATCATCACTTAGCTTCAAGAGCTAGTGACAACGTTTTGAGCTGAGATTCTCTATTATAAAATACACTATTCAGATAGTAATTTTGTGCGCAAGCATGCTGCATGAGACCTACACTAGCATGTTAATGTGCATTTCAGGTGAGCTAAACATTAGTCAAGTTTTCAAGTAAGCTCAGAGCTGAGAATAAGTAGAAGCACTCTTGTATTCATGCATTCATTTTGTAGCATTTGTATTAAGTTAGAGCTGGTAATACTTAGCTCATTTAAGATGAACCTAATACTTTGTCTGGTTTGTGGTATTCCACAACTTGGTTCGGGCTGCGAATTGCTACAGCTCCTCAGCTAATTTCATGGTTTTGTGCAACCACGCATTTGTATTTGAAAGAATTTTGAAGGTTCACAGAAAACAGAAAATGGAGAATGTTGTTAATGGAAGAAAGACTTTATTAATGTAAAACTTAACATTGTCAGATATCAGGTACATGGCTTATAAAGCCTGTTAACATACACTATATTATGTTATCCTACACTCACAATGGCATACAATATACCCACACATGTGGTAAATGTACACTACAAGTTGTTTCTAACATGAACACTACAACTTGTTTCTAACATTCCCCTTCAAGCTCTGTGGTTGCAAGATGCATGAGCTTGGACAATAAAAAACGAAAAGTATTTGTGCTTAGTCCCTTGGTGAAAATATCTGCCAGCTGCTGACTTGTTGGTACATAGACAATCCTCAATAACTCCTGAGAAACCAATTCTCTTACAAAGTGATAATCAACCTCTATATGCTTTGTTCTTGCATGAAATACTGGATTGCAGGCTAGACTTGATGCACTTTGATTATCACAATAGAGGACCATTGATTGACTTAGTGGTAGTTGAAGCTCCCTTAATAAGTATGAAATCCACAGCAGCTCAGATGATGCAACAGCTAATGATTTATACTCTGCTTCTGCCGAGCTGCGTGAAATTGAGGGTTGTTTCTTTGAGGACCAAGATACTAAAGATTGACCAAGAAATACTGCATACCCACTTGTTGAACGTCTGGTATCTAGACATCCTGCCCAGTCTGAGTCTGAATATACACTGACAACCCCAATATCTCCAGCAGTTAGTGTAATTCCTGAGCCAATAGTCCCTTTCAAATATCTTAGTATTCTCTTTACTAACTGGAAATGCAAGTCAGAAAGTGACTGCATGAACTGTGACATATAGTTCACTGCATAGTTAATATCTGGTCTTGTCATAGTAAGGTATTGTAATCCTCCTACCAAGCTTCTGTAAAGTGTAGGTGACACCATTGTTGTTCCTCCATAAACTGACAACCTTGGACCAGATGCAACAGGAGTTGTGCAAGACTTGCAATCCGACATCTCAGCTTTTTCTAGCAGTTCAATAGTATACTTTTGTTGGGTGAGTAGAAGAGTACCTGTCTATCTTTCTTTACTGCATTCAATGCCCAAAAAGAAAGATAGTGGTCATAAGTCTTTCATGCAAAACTCATGGCTCAAGACATTTATGAACTCATGGACTGAAGTATCTGAGGATCCTGTAAGTATTATATCATCTATGTATAGTAACAGAATCATCATCTCAGAAACTGTTCTATAGATGAACATTGAGTTATCACATGTAGACATGATAAATCCTTTATCCAGTAAAAAGCTATTGAACCTTGTAAACCAAGCTCTTGGAGCTTGTTTTAGGCCATATAGAGACTTCTTAAGGTGACACACATGTGTTGGATGCTTAGCACACACATATCCATGTGGTTGTTCCATGTACACATTCTCATCCAGAAAACCATGTAAAAAGGCATTAGAGACATCCAATTGTTGTAACATCCATTTGCTGCTCAAAGCTATAGTGAGTACACACCTTATAGTTGTAGGTTTCACCACTGGACTAAAAGTCTCTGCATAATCCACTCCATCTTGCTGTAAATACCCTTTTGCAACAAGTCTAGACTTGTATCTCTCTACTGTTCCATCAGATTTCTGTTTTACTTTGTAGACCCATCTGCATCCAAGTACATTCATCCCTTGTACATATGGTATTAGTGTCCAAGTGTTGTTATCCATCAAAGCTTTATATTCTTTATCCATAGAAAGTACCCATGTAGGATCTTTACTAGCTTGTTTAAATGTTTTTGGCCCCACTGGTGTTTGTAACACAGATAAGAATGCTTTAGAAATTGAATGATGCATTGACCAATGTGCTACAAAATCAGATGGCAAAGTTTTCTGTTTGTATTCCATTTCTTGATCTTGTTTGCATTCTTGTAATAAGTGGTTCTTCTGTATGTACTGAGTCTGTCTCTGGTACTTGAGTTGGTGGATCTTGAAGGATAATTGGTGATGGTTGAGTAATGGGTAGACTAACAGAGATAGTTAGTGATTCACATGAACTATCTTGAGTTTGAATAGGTGCATTTGAAACAATCTGAGTCTGTGTAGAGTCAGCAAAAGGGAAGCTCTCTTCATTAAAGGTCACATGTTTTGAAACAAAAACCTTTTTTGTTGCATTGTCATAACATTTATAACCTCTATATAAAGAACTGTAACCCAAGAAGGTGCATCTGACAGATTTTGGTGATAATTTTTCCTGCCTAAAAGAAGACATATTTGGATAACAACTACAACCAAATATCTTGAACAAACTATAATCTGGAACTTCATTATACAACATCACAAAAGGTATTTCGTATCCCAAGACTTTAGATGGAAGTCTGTTTATAATGAATGTTGATGTGAGGTAACTGTCATACCAGAAAGATTTTGGAACTACAGCTTGAAATGAAAGAGTATTTCCAATCTCAGTAATATGTCTAATCTTCCTCTCTGCAATACCATTCTGTTGGGGTGTTTTAGGACAGGAAATTCTCAAAGTTATACCACATTGTTCTAGGAAACTCCTAAAAACACCTTTGACTAGCTCATATGCACCATCACACTGGAAGCAAACTATTGCAGTAGATAAAAGCTTCTCATTATGTAGTTTGAAGTGTTTAAAACAGTTAAGAGCTTCATCTCTTGTTGTTACTGGATATATCCAGTGAAACCTACTGTAATCATCCACAAAAAGAATGAAGTACCTAAAACCTTCTAATGATGTAACTGGTGCTGGACCCCAAATATCACAATGTATAAGATGTAATGGTGTAACAGATACTCTTTTTGATGAACTGAAAGGTAGTTTTGTATGTTTTCCTAATTGACACTCATGAAAAAATGTAGCTAAGTTTTGATTGTAAACTGAATGGATGGAATGACTGACAATTTCTTTAAAATCAAAGAAGATGGATGTCCTAAACTTTTGTGCCACATTGAAGGAGAAGCAAAGATTGAAGTAAAAGCTTTAGTTGGAGGTAGTGTTGTCTGAATTGGATATAGTTTCTTGCAAACTGTACCTTCTGCAACCACTTCATCATTTGCTAAGTCTTTGATATTGTATCCCCATGGATACATGTTGAAAGATACATTGTTATCCTTACAGAATTGTGAGACACATATCATATTCTGTGTCAGTAGTGGTACCAACAGAACATCCTTCAAAAAGAATTCTGAATTTTCCAGTGTTAACACTGCTTCACCTATTGCAGTAATTTGTAGATATTTTCCATTTACAATCATCACCTTATTAGCACCTGAATAGGGATTGCAATCATGTAATAGAGCAACATTACTTGTTATATGTGCAGTTTCACCAGAATCTGGAATCCATATAGCATCCAGTATTGAATACATTTTTTGTTGTTCTTCACCAGAACAAGTATAAAATGCTTGATGTTGCTTCATGTTAGAGGAATAAGAATTTGATTTTGAATTTGTTGTTGGAGGAGTATAGCGCCAATGGCACCTGTTGGCTGTATGCACTGCTTCACCTATTGCAGTAATTTTCTTTGAAAAGAAAGCAGTGTTTGTGGTAGAATCAAACAGAGAAGAATTTTCTTGTTCTTGAGATTTAAGCCACTATTCATGATGTACAAATGTTGATCTCAATTCACCAAATGTATATTGCTTCTCTCTATTATGAGATGAAACCACAAATTGATCATAACATTTATTGAGTCCATTCAGAGCATACATTACAATATCTTCATCTGATAGTTTCTCATTAATAACAGCAAGATTGTCTGTAATCTCTTTAATCTGAAATAAATAATCAAGAATCGAAAGATTACCTTGCTTAATAGTTTGTATCTGTCCCCTAAGCATAGATTTTCTTGCAAAAAATTGTAGATTAAATTCAGATCTAAGATAATCCCAATACTCTTTTGATGTAGATAACCAAGAACTCGTGAAGATATTGACTGAGTGAATGTTGCATTGAGGAAAGACATGACAGATCTATCCATAGCTAGCCAGAATACATATTCAGGATTTGACTGGAGTTGATTGTTAACAAGAATTGTTGATGAAGGTACTGAGTATGATCCATCAAAAAATCTCATTAGATTTGTGCTCATGAGTATAGATTCAAATTGGTGTTTCCATAGTAGGTAATTGGTTGAATCTAGCTTTAATGAAACAAAGTTACAGATGTTTTGGAATGGTAGTTGAATCTGTTGTTGTTGATATTGTTCTGTAGTATTTGTTGATTGAGAATTTGTTGAAGTAGATGCATTAGTGTTCTCCATTGTAGCTGTTTGAAGAAGTATTGGTAATGTGAAGGCTTGATAGAGTTGTTAAGTATTCCTAGTGTTAATCTGAAGTTTTATTAGAATTTCTTGAAAAAAAATTTGGATCAAGAGTTCACTCGTTGGAGAATAAGCTCTGATACCATGAAAAAACTTTGAAGGTTCACAGAAAACAGAAAATGGAGAATGATGTTAATGGAAGAAAGACTTTATTAATGTAAAACTTAACATTGTCAGATGTCAGGTACATGGCTTATAAAGCCTGTTAACATACACTATAGTATGTTATCCTACACTCACAATGGCACACAATATACCCACACATGTGGTAAATGTACACTACAAGTTGTTTCTAACATGTACACTACAACTTGTTTCTAACAGTATTGTCCTTGCGGTTCAGGCAGATCAGATTTTCCAGTTCAAGTATCTACCTTTAGCTATTCCATTTTCTTTAGCTCTCTGAAATAAGCTTTGAGTGTTGTAACTTTTGCTCATGAGCAATCTGATTGTACTTAGACTTGATGTAACTCCAGTGTCTATGTGCTGGTGTCATTCATATATGTCTTGTCTTCTTGGGACTCTCGTTAGCTCTAAGAGAAATCTTTCCAATTAGCGGCGATAAAATTATGTTCACAGATGCAAATGATGTCTTGTGTTTCTCTTACCAATAAAATATACCACCGACTCATAGGAAGAAATGGCATCTGTAGAAAGAATTGCAGGAGGTAAGGGTCGAAGGAGTTTCAGCATTGACTGTGTCGTCAAAATAAGACTTCTTTGCGATACATCCTCTAACATTTCAACTTCATCTTCAACCTTCTCAGACAACCGATGTGTAGCATATGCCCAGTATTTTTTTGCAATCCTTATGTTTAAAATCTTTTGAGAACCACACATTACTTCTTTATTCCATGGAAGAAGATCCAAACTTTCACTTTTACGCTTCTTTGGGTTTATTACAGACAAACTCTGATCAGTAACTTGTGAAGGAAAAGAGTGAGGAGGAGTAACATTCTCAGTGGCTACCAACGTTGTGGATATTCTCTAACTAGTATCAAAAATTTGGACACTCCATCCCAATATGATTGTTCAAATTCTTAAAAGAATTCGCTGGAAGCAAATGCCAGGTACTTTCTTCTAGCTTCCTTCCATTATTGACTAGTAGCATTTTCCCATTTTTGTAGGTACCATACTGCTCAAACCAAGAAAGTGCCATCTAGGGACTAATCTGGGAATTTTTCAGGTTTAGTGGCCATCAAATTATGAGGAATAAAGCGGTCTTGTTAATTTTTTCGACCGCTGAATGCAGACTCATCTTGATATGGTAAGTCTTTAGGAATGTGTTGAGATGAATTTGTATCCTCTCTTGCCTTTGAGGTATAATTATGAACTCTGCCAATTTTAGATAAGAATGACTTCTGCATCGCAATTACATTTACCTTATTATTCCCATATTTAACTGATATTTTACTCTCATCAAAAGGTTGTTGATCTGGCTTAAGGGTGGCTATCTGCTGAGTATTATGACCAGCATCTGATCCTTTAAATCTCTTTATATTCCTCACATCAAGATCTGTCTCCGTATGTTCCATATTTCACACTTGCTGTGGCAGGGAAATTTTTTAGTGAGGTACATGTGCCACTTTCAGAGACTGACCAAAGGCTTCAACCCTGCTCTTTGAACTGCCTTGGTTCTGAAGGGAAACATATTTTGTAAAATTAAAGTAGGTTAAAGTGGACGATGGCGAGAAGATGGTAGATGCTATGAAATCACCAAAGACTAATAGCAAGACATCCATCAAATGTTCGGTAAAGATAGTTTGTTGTTAGTGTCTACGTTCCTATTTAGTTTCTTTATAGACGATGGACTAATCAATGGATTATCTCAAGAAATCCAATTAGAGTTTAGAGATGACTTGAACTCTAAGAATTCACTCATGTCGATGAATGTCACCAGTACTAAAATTTGCATCTTCCACAAATTCAGGTGAATATATTTATTGAGCCTTTGCTAAGATTTTTGATTCACAGTTTTGTCCATTTTCTTTTCCGCGGTTTATTTTTGCATCCTCACACTAACCTTCTTGCTTACTAGAATCTCTCCTTCCACCATCCTCACATCCTAAGTAATATAACAAATGATTTAGGTTTGCAAGTGATGTATTTTATGTAATGAGTTAACTGAAACTAAAAAATGAATTTTATTATCTTGATGTAAATACAGGTGAGAGTGAGAAAAGTAAAAGTGAGGAATGCAGGAACACCACCATAGAGTAAGAAAGAAAGAATTACATCTAGAGTTTAAAGTTGGTTGTAACAATTATGAATTTGTATTAATTACACGAGGAACACAAAAATGAGTATGTAGTTGATGTATGATCAGGTAACCACCCATTCAGTTTCCTAATCCGAAACAAGTTTATAATTTCACCAGATCTCATCTCCTGATAGAAACAGAGTGGTAATGGCAATGGCGAGGGCAAGCTATCACCATATTGCTCCATGATTATGTATACACTCTGTCATTATTTGTGTGATTAACACATCAAATACATGTCTCATGACATTGCTTCTCTGATATTTTGTATAGGTACATTGGAGATGAATATGGGATGGTGTCTGTTTTGAAGTACGATGCTGAAGAAGTAGCAATTTTGCAGTTGCCATATCATATTCCAGCAAATTCTTTAGTTGGTACATGGATGTTATCTTTATATGCTTAAGCATACATAAGTGATATTACGTCTTTTCCTTTTTTTCTTTCAGAAAATCTTGCATATATGTTACTCTTCAAATATTTCTAATATCATAATTTATGCTTATTTCACAGATGCAGCTGGGGTTTCATTACCTGATCATATATCTGTTGTTGGAGTTCTCCCTCAACCCTGCACTTCTGGGAATAGGCAAATTATTTTGAAAGTGATTCAAGTTTCTAAATCTGGTTATTTATATGCATTATGAAATTATAAACTAGGTTGTAAGGTCGTTTTGTAAGAACGCAACATGTAATCTGGATCCTAGGTTATTGATATGGAAGAAAATACAATTACCATACCTTCAGTTGTTAGATATCTAGAAATGATATCTGGCTTTTTAAATTTTTAAATAGGTGATTATGTTGCATATTATAATCAAAAGAGGTTGAGATATCAAATTCCTATATATCCTTGGTTAATGGAAAGTTCAAAAAATGATCACCTTTTGGTCGTACCTTTTGAATGCGCAGTGGGAAGTATGGTTGTTTTGGGCATAGTCTGAGGGTCAAACTTCGCTAGTACAAAAATGCTTTATATTTCATCTTACATTTGCATTCTAACAACTACGTTACTTCTGCAGACTGATGATAGCATACGAGAATGGGTTGATCGTCCTCTGGGATGTTTCTGAAAGTCGTGTTGTCCTTTTTAGAGGTCACAAGGATCTCCAATTGAAGGATGATCAGGTGGTTGATGAAAATACATCTGAGCTAGAGAAAGAGGAGAAAGAAATAAGCTCTCTATGTTGGGCATCTCCTGATGGATCCATTCTTGTGGATATGTTGATGGAGATATTTTTCTATAGAACAAGTTAAGTTCTTCCTCTATCAAAGGTCCACAAGCTGGGGGATCATCTAATGATTTTGTCAAGCTACAATTATCTTCTGGCAAAAGAAAGATTTCGGTCATTGTCTTACATTGGTCTACAAACAGTAGATCGAACAATGAGCGTGGATGACATTATTCTAATTATCATTTCTTCTATAGGTTCGTATATATAGACTTGGTAGTTCTGAAGAGACGAGTTTTCACTTCGTGATAGAAAATAATCAAGAAGGTGATTTGATAGATTTATGTGGCTTTGTTCATTTTGTAGTTAGTTGTACCTGTATGCATCATGTCTATCAACAAGTATAAAACTATGTTAGTCATGTTTCATGTTTGCAACTTGTCTCTAGTTCACAGTTTGCACCAAGCGAAAGGATTTCATTGTATAGCTGCCTTTTGCATCCTGAATTTTCCAATTCGAACTCTACATCATGCAGATTCTAGAGCCAAACTTGTTGTAGGGTTTGAATGTGGTCAGGTTAGTACCACAAGTTTCTATTTTACTTATTATTTTTATATGTGAGTGTGTTAATTGGCGTTATTGGTTATTTTCTTATGAGGTTTCTCTTTGATGCTTTGCAATGCTTGATATGAGTTCGCTATCAGTTTTATTTCTTAAAGATTGTGTGTCAGGCTCAAGCTCCCCAGTTATTTCAACAGATGTTCTGGCATGTGCAGACATTTGTAGCTTGCTACACAGTTCAAAGCAAAAGAGTCCTAAAAGCCTAAAGGGCGCTGCTGATGTAGAACATATAGAAAATAAAGACCTTGTTGATGGACAAGTTTTTATTTTGACAATAGATTCACACGTATTGGTTCTTGACTGTGTTACTGGAAATACAATCAGCTCTTGGGGGACACAACAAAAGAAGGTTTCAACTGCAATTTCCATGTATGAAATAGGCAAGTTCATTTTTTTGAGTAATCAACAGGTTTTCCTTTATGTATTTGACTTCTTCTTTTGGTTTCCTCTTTTTTCTTTCCCCTTTCAGTACGATTAGTATTACGGGTTTGTGTTAACCCAAGGCTGCTGTCAGTCTCATCATCATTTTAATTTTATTTTATTATTTCTTTATACATTGCACCATTGTGTGTTTATTTCTGAGTGATGTCAGTCCACTTCAGATAACAACTCTTTGGATTCAGAAGCATCCACAACGGAGCACTCAGAGCCACTATCCAAGGATAGTACTACTCAAGCTGAGCAGCTGTCCGAGGATAGTAATACCCTTGCTGGAATTAACCCACAAATTGAGATTCAGAACTCTAGGGAAAGGAGAAGTTCTGGGAAGAGGTCATTGGATACACTTGTTGTACTTTGTTGCGAGGATGCATTGCATGTATACCCTTTAAAATATGTGATACAGGTCTGTTTTTTTTTCTTCTTTTTTTTTTGCCTTTTTTGTGTTGTGGTATTTTCTTTTGCAAACTAATGTGACCTACTTTTTACTTTAGGGGGATAATAACTCCATTTTCAAAGTGAGTCTTCCGAAACCCTGTTGTTGGACAACAACTTTCAAAACGACAAATGAGAAAGCTTCTGGGATGATTTTACTCTATCAGAATGGAATGATTGAAATAAGGTAAAGTGTTAACTTTGCAGTTGTTCATCTTGTAATCCTTTTTCGATTTTCTTCTTTCGGCTAGATCAACATTTTCGAAGTGATGATTTTGTTTTCTTTTTAAAGAATTTTTCAAACTGGCGATGACCTGAACAAAGATTAAGGGATTTGGTGACAGAGATGTACACATAGTTCTCTGTGTAGTAACTTTTTTGGCTATGGGAATTATTTGACTAATTGAATGGTGTATACTGGTGATATCTCTTTGGTTAGGTCCTTTCCGGATTTAAAAGTCATGGGAGAAAGCTCATTAATGTCAATTCTTAGGTGGGGCTTCAAAACTAACATGGAAAGAACCGTATGTTCTTCTGATAGGGGGAAGATAGCTGTGGTAAATATCATCCTTGCTTTTCTGTTGGAACACTTAATAACGGGTTTCTTTCTGATATAGACATATACTAGTTTCATCTTTAATAGTTCTTTCATATTATTTATATTTCTTATTTTTCCTTGTGGCACTTTTTAAAATGGTGTTCCTCTGATTGATTAAAAGGATATGATAAGCAGTTATAAGCAATTTGTTGTCCAGAATTTTCTATTTTCTTTGTCAGTGTCCTTCAAATGCTAGAAGATGTTTTAACCTCATATTCTTTGGTGGATAGTCACGTTTGTATATGCATACCAATCAGAATAGAACTTAAACAACACATACTTGAATTATGTGCATAAAGAAATTTTTATGATAAATTATTCAGTGTTCGCTCTTTTTGTCCCAAAAGTTCATGTGGTTTTACTGGTCAAATTTGGATTTAAGTAATGATTTTGACAAGTTCTGTACCCATTTATTAGGTTTTATTGTACTGATTTAAAATAATGTAAAGTTCCTGAGGTAAAACTGATTTAAAGAAATCATAGAAGGGTAGCTAAAACTGCATAGTACAATAATGGTAAGTACACTTTTGGAGTTTTCTTGTTTTCCTTCTGATTTTCATCTTCTTAATTAGTTGTTGATTTTAGAACTTTGGTGTGTTTGTTGAAGGCTTTAATGAATGCGTTTTTTGCAAATGAAAAAATGAAAATGCCTTTTTCCAGAACTTGATATGTTTGTTATACCTCAAATGCAATATTGATGTGGTTGATTTATTGTGAAAATTGCCCCCTAATGGACTTCGATACCTATTAGTTTTCTTGTGGTGAGTGAGTAGTGTTGGTGGTGGTTTACAGAGTTGGTGTAGGTGGTTTGTTGTTGGTGAATGGGTGGTGCTTCTAAGTGCTTGGTTTGGTAGGTGTTGTTTTTGGGGAGTGATTGAATGCAATTAATTATGGTACTTATTTTATGAAAATGAAATTTTCATTTTTGGTTAGTTACTTCAAACAGTACTTACTTTGTATTCTTTTTACAGAGGAAGTCCGAGTACAATGAAGGAGAGATCATGGAAGTACGAAGAGAATGGGTAAACCACGTGCTGCCGTTATTGGTGACATGAATTGGCAGGAGTAGATTGGGGACATGAATTGGCTTGAGTATATTTCGATCAACACTTCGGAAAATGGATGTGGTTTCCAACTTCACTGTTAATTTCTTTTAGTTAGTACTAAGACTACTTTGATATCAAGTCTTTTGAATTATATAGTAAATTCACTTCTAGTTAACTTATTTTGTTTGAACTTACTAGTTCCGTACTAGCTATTTATTAAACAGTTTATTGAGTAATCTAATGACAATTTTAATAAAAGCTAAATTTTATTTCCATAATTATCTCGATATGAACTGAGCATGTCACCGCCAACTGTATCATGAACTAGCTTGCTAAAAATTAGCCTTCTACAAAGTTGACTCTTCTATGACAGTTTTATTTAGAAAATATAACTGATATTGGCTAATAATGACAGGTTTTTTTAAGAAAATGTCCTCTTAGTCTAAGAAGTTAAGTTTTTAATGACAGTTTTTTTTAAAAAATGTTACAGTAATTTATCAATAATGAGCGGTTTATGAAGAAACTGTCATCTTAGTCTAAGAAGTTAAGTTTTTAATGACAGTTTTCTTAAAAAAATGTTATATTAATTTGTCAATAATGAGAGGTTTATGAAGAAATTGTCATCTTAGTCTAAGAAGTTAAGTTTTTAATGAAAGTTTTTATGGAGAAATTGTCACCTTATTAAAAGAAATTAAGTTTTTAATGACAGTTTTTGGAGAAACTGTCACCTTAGTAAAAGAAATTAAGTTACCAATGACAGTTTTATTTAGAAAATGTTATTTTATGTTATCAACAATGACATGTTTATGAAAAAACTGATATTTATAGTCATGATTCCGTAACAGTTTTTTATAAACCCTTTCGTAACAGAGGCTTTAATTACAGTGCAATTATTTTTCAAAACTGTCACATAAATGTTTTGGTGGCAATTTTTAACTGTCACATAAGCCCAAATTTGTACTAGTGTAGGTTATTTGGTAGAAAATAATTCATATATTACCGACTGCAATATGTTTTGATTTGTAGAGACATAACGAAGTGTTAACACTGAATGGGGGTACATTAGGTTTATTGGTAACATGAGAGAGTGAATGACGACATTGATGTTTGATTGCATATCATGTGTAATGATGGACGGTGAATTCCTTAACCAGTTCTCTCTTATAAAATTTTTTTAAACACTTTCAACCTAAGTTTCAGTTTAGATTATTTTGAACAACAAAATCCCCCATGTTTACAATAGTTCTCAAATACAATTAACAACCCATATCTCCCTGTGGATCGAATCTATTCTTACTGTTGTACTCTTATTTATAATTGTGAGTGAAAAGAACTTAATGTAATTTTGCTTGGATGACAAACGACCAGCTTGCTCGAAGAATGAGAGTACTTGATAAGAAGTCTAAGATCAGTGTGTCTTCAATATTAGACCAGTGTGGTTGAAGTAAGTAGCATCAACAAAGATGAAGCTATCGTTCTAAAGGTGATCAGGTAAGATAAGGAAGCTTCATATTCATTTGGGTTACATATATAGAGATGTTTTATCGATGACACTGACACTTAACTGAGTTGGGTTTTTTTTTGGACCACTTTGGATGAAATGGATTTGAAATGATTTTCTAACAAGATCAAGTCCCCAAGGGCAAAACAACAAAGAGGTGTATATTCGCTAGAGAAATACATTTTGAATGGGTTCATGACATCCATGGATGAATGATGTTGCATATACTTCAGGTGTCCACTTAAAGGGTATCGAGGATTCATCCTCCCATGGACGGTGTGATAAGTAGCATATATCATCCCAATAGTGATGAGGATCTATTGTGAATGATGTGACAAATAGAAAAATGATAATGTTGGTGTTACCTTTCTATGAGGGCATGATTTTTGAAGTATAATGTTTTGTTGCTAGTACCGTTGCTGATCAGAGCTTCTAGTTGAAGGATGTGACTGTGTTGAATCTTCAAAAGTGAAGGATCCTTTAGTTCCCAAGTGTAGATTACTTGGATACTCTACCATACATAAGATAATAAGACGATGTCGCCACGGTTCCATGCCTCCAGTAATTTGACAGGGAAAGAGAAGTCATGAAGGTTAGACCCGTCCTTTGTTGTTGTTCAAGCGTTGGGGATGGAGCGAGTATCTGAATTGGAGTTTAAACCGTCGTTGTAGTTTTGGATGTTGAGCTACAACAGGGATATTCTCTGTCCTCATGAGCACAAATGAAGTCGTGTCTTATCCTGCTTAGACTCGTAAGATTATTGTATTCCTCTGGAGGTGGTAATGGGATGCTTGAAACACCAGATGGATAGAATTTTCTGGAGACATCAAGGACAAAAAGATGATATGCGAGGTGCCTTGTTAATGATGTGGAGACATAGGCGTCCTCAAGGATTAAGTGTTCATAAGCGTCTCTTGAGCTATCTTCCAAATCTTTTATTGTTATATGGCATGTGATGCGGTGAGCAGTCCCCGGCCACACTTTTATTTATTTCCTATAGTCGGGTTCTTTGAAGTAGGCTTTGGTTGCATTATAGATTCACCTAGGAGTTACAAATGCCTATCAGATATGATGTAATCGAGGGTGGTGAAGATATCTTTGCATCGTCACTTTAAAAAGTATACGATCTCATCATAGTTGTGACTCTTCAGTTGACATGCTCTCTGGAGAGAGTGAAGTTTTTCTAGCAAATCAATCACATCTTCCCTAGGAATGGGATATATCCTAGAATGTCGGAGTTGTCCTTGGCTTCTTCTGTTGTTATTGTTGTTGTAGTCGTGGAGCTTTTTCTAGACCGTGGATTAAAGCTTGTCCTTGGGATGGTGCTGGGGCCAAGGTTGGATCCGGGTTTGAGGCTGATGACGAGGGCTTAATTTGTGACGCTTGCTGAGACAAAGCCTTCCTTTTGACCCCTTCATTGCTGACAGCACACATGGATGGTTTGATGTTGTATTGCGTGTTGACTAGACGTATGCTCACACGGGTATCTCTACGAATTTTTTTTTATAGTAGATCTTGTTCTCTTTAGTGAAGTAGGAGCAGTTGTCACGGATTGCTTAGCGGCCTCATGTAGTTCATAGGAATGGGATTGCTTAGGTTCGAGGATCAAAATCGTACAAAACGAATCCAAGCAAAATGAATGTTTGTTTACGTTTTGCTTCGGTTACAAAGAGAGGAGATTGGTTGATCTTAGAGGAGGGAAGCAAAGAAAGTTGAAGGAATTTGTGTGTGTTGAATGGTGTGTAGAGATGGAGAATAACAGATTTTGTGAGAATGATTTTCTATCTATTCTCTGTTCTGTGTTTGAAATTGGCTAAATAGCCTATTTATAGTTATTGGGACCATACACTTTCATTGTAAAGTGGTGGAGGTAGTGGTGATATGGAGAGATGTAGGATGTGGGGAGAAACCGTCCACTTTGTCTTGGGAAGTTTCTCGAAACTTCCAGATTATTACTCCATCATCTCTTCAACCGCTTCAACCATTACCACTTACTTTTTAACTTCCTTGTCATGGGGTGTTGGTATTCCCATGTTGTTGTAACCACCAGACCAAAACCCCATGTTTGATCCCCCCATGTAATAGGATTTGATCTCTCGTAAGAGTTAGTGGAGTCATGGACTCAAAACATGTGAATAATTGGTAGTTTGTCATAACAAAAGTGTTGCTGGTGCTGGCACTTTGTTAGTGCCACGACTGTGGCCATGTGTTAGCCATCTTCTGGTGTTGCTGGTGCTGCCGCTGGCATCGACGAGGGCGCATATATATGTAAAAGACCTACATGGCTAATTTAGCCATCAACTGAATATTTCTTCTTAAT
The DNA here is from genome assembly GCA_023531435.1 of Papaver californicum. Taxonomy (NCBI): domain Eukaryota; kingdom Viridiplantae; phylum Streptophyta; class Magnoliopsida; order Ranunculales; family Papaveraceae; genus Papaver; species Papaver californicum. The sequence continues at coordinate 3,459,967 of JAJJMC010018612.1, forward strand.
TCTCTTGCGGAATGTAAGATGGGTGCACGTATCTATAATCATAATGCTTTTCAGAACATTTATTATATTTTTGTAGCTAGGAAGGGTAATTTTACAACTCATGCCCTTGTCAAAAACCCACCATCAACATTAAGTCCCCTGCTTAGCACGAAACGAGTAATGTTGCGTGGTAATCACTACATGGTGGTCTTAAACGAGATAAAATATAACTTTTATCATTTAATGGTTAGATATTACTAGAACAGTAGCAATTGGCTGAGCAAGTTTTTTGCTTTTTCTGCGATTGTATTCTCGGGTATTTGGAGCATTTCTAGGGCTTGCTAAGGCTGGCACTTCTTAGTGTAATGGCCGTTGCCTATGCATCGCTAGTGTTGGTATTCATTAATGGTGTGGCCATATTTATGGCCTGTTTAGGATTTCTCTATCATGTGAAGATTTTAATATTAGCATTTATAAACTTTTATGCAGCGCATACAGAACATTTCAAAGAGAATCAGTTGTGGAAGTTTGCTACTTGAGATAATGCTTGTTGCGACTCTGCAATTAGATGATATGCATCCAATTTAGTGATCTTTATTCAGCTATGGCATAACCTTTATTCTGAATATTTGGTGCTTTGTTTTTTTAGATGGTATGCATTTAATTAGCATTTTTATTCAGATATGGCATCACCTCTATTCTGAATGTTCGCAATTTTATATTTTAGATGGTATGCATCTAATTAGCGTTTTCATTCAGATATGGCATCGTCTCTATTCTGAATATTCGTAATTTTGTATTTTAGATGGTATCCATATAATTAGCATTTTCATTCAGATATGGCATCGCCTTTATTCTGAACGTTCGTAATTTTGTATAACCAGTATATTCTATTTTGTACAAGTAGTTTGTATGGATGCACATGAAATAACGAGGATTCAATTGAGTATAGCTCTAAAATTCTATGGTGCATATATATGCAAAAGCTATGTGGAACGAGTATAAGGGTTTCTTTCAACTTATAACTGGTCTAGTGTTATGTATAGTCAGGTATCATCTGGACAGGAATAGCAACCGTCACTAGTGATATTTTGAAGATGTTTGCTTTATACTAGTGTTCGATCCGTCTAGGAGCCATCCAATCGTTCTCGATTCTATACAAAAATGGATACTGAATGGCACAATATAATACATGCCTATTATATATTTTGTTTGAAGAAGTTAGCCAAAAATTCCTTTGGAAAGGGTTTCGTTCTAAAATATGGATTTAAGAAATTTATTTAAAGGGTAGTTACTTAGCTATATTTCCTTCAGGCATGTCCTTCACGCATAATTGGGCTTTGGATATCTAGACTCCGCCGAGAATGAGCAGCAAACATTAGCGCTTAGAGTTTGAGTATTTTTTTTGTAAAGGATACATTTCTGAGTTTACAGGATGCCGGTGTTACAGTAGGAGCGACGATGAATAAAGGAGCTTGTGGCGGTAGGTGCTGGCACCGTGAGGATATGGGATTCTTGAAGACGCTAAATATGTGAACGATATTCCAGACCCGTGTGAAATCCTACTGCCATGGAATATCCCTTATCTGGTAGAATATCTTTATTTCTGTGGGTTAGGCTAGCGTTGAAGTTGTTGACGTCGTGAGTATATTGGCATCGTGATATCTCCAACAGGATGCAATGTAAGTGGGAACCTCATTAGAAGTTAGGACTTCATGTCAAGTGATCTCTTATGATAGGAATTATGGATGACAACTTCATAACAAACGATGAGGGCCTCATGGTTTGGCGTTTCTTACACATTTCAGAACACTTCTGACTCGTATATAATATTGACTCATCATTGTCATATTTTCGGAGAAGATGAATTCCTGACAACAACTTGTAAGCCCATATGCCATATGTTGAGAGGAGAAGCTTGAGTCTGAAAAGGTCAGTCTTTTGAGTGTTCATTATGCACTGGAGATTGTCATAGCTTCCTTGTTATCGTGATAGTTGAAATGAGTATCATAACCACGGATACTTCCTATTAGGGTTTTTTTGTAGCATGAAGGGAATTGATGGCATCATCTTGAGAATTCCAAATTCAATGTGTCTTCCATAATTGAACAGTGTGGTTGAAATCAATAGCAGCAGCAACAGAGACGAAGTCCCCATGCCATGAGCATGATCATATTGGGAGAGGAAGCTTATGAGCTGTGGAGGTACAGACTATAGATGCTTTCGTCAGGATGATACAAGTGAAGGGTCTTGCTGCTACTACCGTTGTTGATTAAATACTCTGGTTGAAGGAGGTGACTACGTTAAATCTCTAAAACTGAAGAATCCTTCAGTCCCCAGGTGTAGCTACTTTGGTCTGCTGCTCGACGATATATGATTTGATAGTATCATCATGAGTCCATGCCTCTAGGGTATGATTAGACAAGGGAATCCAAGAAGGTTGATATCTCTTATTATTGTTTTTTTTGCACGTCATAGCTGGAGCACAAACTTGAATTGAAGTTTGATTCCTTGTTGGTGCCTGGGATGTTGTGTCACAACTGGGATTTTTTCACGAGCATTGACTGAATGAAATTATGTCTTATCCAAACCATTTGGTTTATAAGCTTGTTTTACCCTTTCTTGATGCGATGATGGAATGTTTGAAATGTTCATATAGGTGAATTCCTCTGAAGACGTTGAGGGTGAAGAGGATGAGCTGAAAGATTTCATGTTGCTGACGTGGTTTTACGGGTGTCTTCGAATATTATGTTCCCAGAGGTGTCTCTTGAGCCATCTTCTGAATCCTTGATTGTTATGAGATATGTTGCGGCGAGCAGTCCCGAGATGTTTTGCGGCGAGCAGTCCCGAGATGTGTTGCGGTGAGAAGTCCCATGTCATACTTCTCTTTGATTTCTGAAGTTATATTTTCTGGAGTAGGATTTTTATGCGTCTCAGTCTCGTCAGGGGTTGCAGGCGCCTAGATCTGACGACGTAGTTGGAAAGGTGAAGATACATTTGCGACATGTCTTTGGAGAGTAAAGGGCCTAGTCAAGGTTGTGACTCTCTGGTTGACCATCTCTTATAGGTTGGAGAGGTTCTTGACAGTAAGGGGATCTTATGCAAATTTCCAATCCCCAAGTGTGGTTCTTGCATTCCTTCAGATGCAGTTTGTTGAAGTCGGTGCTCCAAGTGGTGCCGTTGTGTAAGATGCCAATGCAATGAAAACTGCACCAATTGAGTTTTCGAACGCTGGAGTTGACTTTGACTTTGAGTTTAATAGGATCCGACTCTTGGAGGAAGCTGAGACAGCTAAGCTTATTGTCGGATGGCTTTTTCACCATATGTGATCCATTCAGGTGAACTTGAAGGAAGTAGGTGCATTTTCGGTTTAAAAGTGATTACAAAGGCTAGAGGGGATGCTGAAAGACTATTCTGAGAGTTGAGGCTCGCAACTGAATACTTCAAACAAGTGGAGATGAGCATGTGCTGATAGTTTTGAATCAGTCTTCAAGGATTTGTTTCTAAGCAGTAGGTTTTGAGGGTTTTCATGTGTTTCTGAGATACCCAATTTTTGTGGTCTTATATCGGGATTTTGAGTAGGTAGATTCTGAATGGTTTGCAAATGATTTTTCTAGATAAAGAAACAATACTTTTTTCAATTGAAATCCTAAGTATGAATGCAAGGTGATGTAATTATTTTAGAGGAAAAACATGAAAATATTGCTAAGGGGTGGCAAAGTGCATAAGTTTTTACAACCTTTTCAGGGGTGCTAGAGTGTTTAAGGCTTTACATCTTTAAGCTTCATTCCATGTATGATTACCCCTATTGTCTTATTGGTATTGACAAGTTTGTAGCATTCACCTAATATAGTTTTAAGGACCAGATGTGGCTTTTCTCTAGGAGAGGCAGTAGTGTCTCTGATTTAGAAAGGGTTGGGTTTCGGTATCTCAGGTTGATGAAACATTTCAGAATGATTGGGTTATTGGTTTTAATGTTCTCAGTAGAGATGACTCTATCTATTTAATAAACTTTTGAAAAAGATCATCTTCCTCTTCAAACAAAATGAAAATCATGTTTCAAATAAATTTATATTGATTTTTATTTGTATATTACTTCTTACAATTTCTTACGGATACCATAAGTGTATTATTTCCTGAATCATCATTTTTATTTGATTAGACTGACAACGGAGATTGAAAAATCAAAAGAAACAATCAGCGATCATAATATCAATAAAGAAATTCCTATGACATCAAGAGTGATAACTCGAAGCCAAACAAAAAAAAAATCAATTCTGCAGTTAAAATGATAAATGAGAAAACAAATGAAGAAATTGAACAAAACAACACTCAAGAGGAGATTGAAGAAACAAAGACAATAGCATATAACATAGTTTTAGAACAAATGGAAATCCAAAGAGCAGCATATGTTATCGCAGCAAATACTATTAGAAATGTTGTTGACCAAACCACTGAAGTTGCGAGAAATATTGCTAACCATCAAGAAGTTATGGAAGAATCACAAGGCCCTCAAGAACCTCAACCACTGTACGAGATTCCGAAAAATAAAAACAAAGATAATGAAATTACAATTATGGCTCCTCTATAAACAGAACAACCAAGGAATAACAATCAATTTCAAGAATCAAACAGAGCAACATAAAGGCAAAAACCACAGGATAAATTCAGAGAAACAAACATTCTCATTAACCAACCAATCAACAACAACAGGGCAGCACAACAACCACATATGGAAACACTCTCAGAGTAGAACGTATCCTTTTACTTAATTATTTGGTGAATAGGATGAAATGCGTAAGAATGAAAAGGCTTATGCAGAGATAATCACTCTTCTAGCACAAGAAAATCATGTACTCTGAGATAAAATTAGACATGATATGGAAGTACTGATTTCAAAATTACGTAGACAAGAAGTGAATTCCAAAGGACCCGCAGAAAATAAATCGATCAAAGAATAATGGTAGTTGAACCGATTGATGATACATATGATCATCCGAGTCAGAATAAACCAAATAAGTTTTATGACATGATAAACCAAATTATTATGACTTTGAGCCAAAAAGACCGAAAGATACAAAGTGGAATAAATGTTTGGAAGATTTGGAAGCAGTGAGAGAACAAATCAAGTCATTAAATACCAAGAAAGGGGGTTGACGCCTAGATGAAGTATTAGAAGAAGCAAGCACAACAACACTTGCATCATATTTGGCATTTGCGATCATCCCACCAAAATGTACTATTCCCAATTTTGAGTGTTGTTAATACCTAAAAATTGATTCTAGGAAAAACAATGTACTGTAGAAGTACTGTCTTTAGATTCGGAAATCAAAATCGTACATGACAAGCCTAAACCACGATATTAGCCTTTCCGCCATGCTTCGGTCACAAGGAGAGAAAATGGGTTGATCTTAGGGTAGGGAAGCAAAGAAAGTAGAATGAAATAAGTGTGATGAATTGTTTGTAGAAGTGTTGAATTATGCGTCGGAAAACCGACTTTATTTTACCATAAGAGCACAATGTCAAAAAATGTTGACAAGAGCAAATACAGTTCGTTCCCACGAGGAGTGTGTATTACTTATACTAATTAATTCAAGTAACTTTCAGTTAAAAGATGTTTTTCCGATTTTTAAAAATAATTAAACTAATTAATGAATTAAAACTATTTAATAAAGATTGAAATCAATAATAGAAAAGCGTTAAGGTTTCGGGAATCCATTGTAGATTAGGGTTTACTTGCATTCATCACAAAGGGTATCGATTTTACTCGTGCAAAATAGCAAATCTAGATACTAATACACGGAAGATATTTCATTTAAGAATCGAAGAAAAGAATTTTCGAATAGAATTGTTTGTTCTCAACCAAAGGTAAAATTTTGAAGCACTAGGTATACGTGGCATAAATAGTCCAAGAATATTCATAAAACGATTATCGCGAAAGGGTCAACGATTTGTTCTACTAATCAAACAATGAACTAAACATGGCATAGAACATGAAAAATCATCAAAAAAGATAAAACATTAAAACAAAGATAAAACATTAAAACAAAGATAAAACATTCATATTAAGTTTTAATAGTTGAAAACCCTAGTTTTGAAACGCAAATAAATCGATATCTACAAGTTCATCCTTTCGCCCTAACAAAGAGATTTAGCTAGACATGACTTTCTTAAAAGTCATTAAAAATTGAGTAAGAAATAAATATAATTGAAATCAAAAACTAAACCCTTCTTTTGATGTAGGTGAAGGTATTTTCTATCTGTGAGAAGTTGTGTACAAAATTGTATCTAGGCTCCCCTTTATATAGGCTTTAGTAACCTCCTCTTGATCCTTATCCAACTAGGAAGCCTAATCTCATTACACTTTTCCACCTCATTTTGATCCTTATCCAATAAGAAGACTTAACCTCCTCAAAAACCAACAAAAACCTTTATTTTCACGTCAGAGGCGAGCCCAAAACGCTTCCCTTATCTCTCTTCCCGTGCAGGCCCAATAAGGACCAATAGATACCAAATCCAAGTTGGTTTCACGGTTTTGCTCATAACTTCTTCATACAAACTCGGAATGACCTCATTCTTTTGGCGTTGGCTTTTCCTTTCGATTATCTAAGGGATGGTGTGAAGAATTCCTGGATATAAAGGGGTTTCAGTTTTTCTTTAATTTTCTTCACTTGTGGCACTTCACTTCCTTAGCAGTTTTAAAGTCATTTCCGCTTCTTTTGGTTGAATCGTCCTATCATGGGAAAAAAAAAGTAATACAATGTGTAATGAAAGAAGTATAACTGAAACAAGTATGGAATTGGAACTAAAACCATGTAGATTATGCACCTATCATAGAACTATTGTAGAAAATAACAGAGCTTCTGAGAATGCTAAGCTTGTTGTTGTTTTCTAAATAGGTTAAGGAGCCTATTTATAATAGTTTGGGAAAACACGATTCCCTGTAAAGTAGAGGTAGTAATGAAGATATGGAGAGATGGAAATTGTGGGGTTAATGGTTTAACCGCCCTAGAATCTTCCAGAAACCATTACTCCATTATTCCATTAACTACTTCATCCATTCCACTACTTTGAAAGTTTTCCACCTCCTTTTGATCCTTATCCAATTAGAAGACTTAACCTCCTCAACAAACTTAATTTTCACGTCAAAGGCGAGCCCAAAACGCTTCCCTTCTTTCTCTTCCCGCGCTTTCCCAATAAGGCCCAACAGATACCAAATCCAAGTTGGTTTCATGGTTTTGCTCATAACTTGTTCATACGAACTCGGAATGACCTCATTCTTTTGGCGCCTTTCAATTATCTAAGGGATGGTGTGAAAAACTCCTGGATTTAAAGGCGTTTCAGTTTTTCTTTAATTTTCTTCACTTGTAGCACTTCACTTCCTTAGCACTGTTACAGTCATTTCCGCTTCTTTTGGTTTGATCGTCTTATCATGAGAAACAAAATAAAAAGAAAGATAATACAATGTACAATGAAATAAGTATAACTGAAACAAGTATGGAATTAGCACTAAAACCATGTAGCTTATGCACCTATCATAGAACTATTGGAGAAAATAACAGAACTTCTGAGAATGCTAAGCTTGTTATTGTTTTCTGAATAGGCTGAGGAGCCTATTTATAATAGTTTGGGAACACATGATTCCCTGTAAAGTAGTGGAAGTAGTGAAGAGATGGAGATATGGAAATCGTGGGGTTAATGGTTTAACCTATAATAGTTTGGGAACACATGATTCCGGAAACCATTACTCCATTACTCCATTAACTGCTTCAGTGATTCCACTACTTTGAAACTTCCTTGTCATGGGGTGTCTCCACGCCCATGTTGCTGTAACCACCAGACCAAAACCCGATGTTTAATCCCCCCATTATGATTTGATTTCTCGAAGGGGGAAGGTTGACACAAGCATAGGTGCAAGAGAAAAGAGCTAGAAGACTTGTAAAGGGGAAAGGGGAAAGGATAGCATTGGCTAGCGTTTTAGCGCTAGTGTTGCTGGAAGATTTAACTTCGTTAGCGCTTGTGCTAGCACAGGCCGTTGCGCTGCTGGCAGCGCTGACTAGTTAGCCACATTTTTTCCCCTAGTGCTAGTTGTTGGCCGTTTGGCGTATTGGCCAATTGTTGGCTTTTTCCGGCCTTTTAGGGACATGTGTGTGCTACTTTTTGGTGTTGGGAATGTGACTAGGGCTTCGCCAGGGCTAGCGCTTTCTAGTGCCATGGTTATTTCTTATGTATCACTAGATTTTGGTGTTTATTAATGATGTTGCCATATTTATGGCCTATTTAAATTTTCTCAGTCGCATGAGATTTTAAGGTTAGCATTATGCTTAAATTTTTAAAAGTGCATACAAAACATATTCAAGAAATTCAGTCGTGGAAGTTTGCAACTTGAGATTATGCTTGATACGACTCTGCAATTAGATGGTATGCATCTAAATTAACATTTTTTATCCAGATATGGCGTAGCCTCTATTCTGAATATCGCGATTTATTATAATCAACATATTTTGATTAATACAAATAGTTTATATGGATGCACATGAAATAACAAGGGTTTAGCTAAGTAAAGCCTTGGAATTTTGAAAGTTCATAAATATATAAAGAGATATAGAGCTAATTTAGCCATGAGCTGAATATGCATTCTCAATTCTCTTGCGAAATGCAAGATAGCGGTATGTATTCATAATTCTAATATCGGGTCAAGAATTTATACATATTTGTTTCATGCTTCTGCAGCTAGGCGAAAAGCAATATTACAATTTTCTACCTTGTCAAAAATCCACCATCAACATTAGGTCCCATGCTTAGCGCGGAATAATAATGTTTTGTGGTAAGCACTGGATGGTGGTATCGATACTAGGGAATCTGTGACGCCAACGGTCCTTAGTAGCAGCCACATGCGGTTGTGTTTAGAATAAGAATAATCTTCCATGTGAGAAAAGCATATAGGGGAGTCGAGTACAATTCTAGCTGTGCTGGGGCGTGGATGAGCTGCATCTGCACAAGCTGAGTCGGTCACCTGGTGAAGCCTATTACCTCCCAAGCTGAGAAGGTCACATGGTGAAGCGTCACCTTCCGTGCTGAGATGGTTACTCGTTGAAGCTTGTCACCTCCCTCTTGGCAACGGTCGGTCTTGGAGCTTTGGTCAGCAGTTATGCTCAGATCCATTCTCCTCAGGATAAATTTCATAAAATTCTTTTTTTTTTGTATTTTAGGGTTTCCCCCCTTTTCACGAACCTATTTAAGCAATCATACGACTATAACCTATTTTCACTTTCATTCTTCTCCAGAGCTTTGAATAGCATTACTTCATCACTAAAACATATCTGACAATGGTAGTTCAAACCAAGGCAGCTCATGTGTCAAGCGTACTACATGGATTACAAGTCCAGTAAGTTTCTCTTCTCTCCCAATATTCATATGTGTATGATGATTATGGTGAGAGATTGAACATGCTCTGATTTTTTTTTTTAGGTTTCTCGAGTTAAGATGGTACCATAGAGACGTCAGAAGACTAGGATTCTCAAAGCCATGGTAAGCTTGTTCTCTTCCCATCTAAAACCATTTTTTTCGTGAGTTGTTTACTTACATATTTTATTCATGCTTGTTTGGTTGTACCAGGAGATAGAGATTAGAATTGTTGGACTCAAGAAGAATGAAGAGATCGTACCCAACGTCGGGCTCCCCTTTGAGTTAGAAACGGAGTCATCATCTCAGAAGTATGAAGCAGTGGAGGGTTTGTTGTGCCAAAATATAATATGGATCTCTACACAAAGATATGAAAGAAGTACGGGCATTTTTCTAGAACAGAGCTGGTGAAAAGTCATACTCCCATTCACATGACGGCCGTCGCATAACTCTTCCATGTCATTTCTGAGATGGATGACGTGTTTCCGTATACGGTTACAGACTTGCAAATCCAGGAATGGGATGAGATGTTGATTACTTGTGAAGGCCTCCGTTTCAACATAAAATGGTTGCTTCAGTATTTGAGAGCGTCAGAGGGGCTCATGCAGAAGCCTTGGCAGAAGGGAAATCTTTGAAGGAAAAATCCTCCAAAATTGAAGAAATAACTCAAAATCTACAAACTCGTTCAGAGAAGTATGATTGGAAAAATTCCACCATCGCAATTATCCCCTGCTTAGAAATCTATTTTGACCATTGGATATATAGCGAAACATTCCTATTATATATATATATATATATATATATA
>JAJJMC010018612.1:3470255-3520076 GCA_023531435.1 Papaver californicum
TTTTTTATTTTTTATTTTTTTGATTATCTTGAATAAAAAATATTTCAGATGATTTGAATGATTGCAATGGGTATTGAATTTGAAAGTTCAAATATATTTTAGAGTTATATTGAACTTATGAGATAAATGATGAAAGTGTTTTAGGCATAGTAGGCCTTGAGCCATTTACCATTGACGGTTGTTCCTACAACTTCTCCATTCATATTAACCAGCTCTTAATAAACACTTAGCATAGATTTGGAGATCACATAAGGCCTTTCCCATTTCGGAATAAATTTCAGAGCGGATATATCTTTTCGGATATGCTTAGATGTTATAAATACCAAATCTCCACTTGAAATACCCGTGGTAGTACTGCCTTAGTCTCTGCATATTTTTCTGCTTTGGATCGTCTAGATTCGCGTACATCTAAATCCGCTACTCAAGAATTGGGTATTTCGAACTTATCCCAATAAACTCTGCTTGCTACTGTGATTCTGGATGATGGGACTTTACTCTCTTCAGGTAGAATTGTATCGGCCCCATATACAAGAGAATATGGTGAGGTACATGTAGAAACCTTCATAGAAATTCTGTATGCCAACAAATCCATGGGAAACTATTTGTGCCATGTTATTGGATGATCATAAACAGTATGACTTAGGATTCTGATGAGAGTTTTGTTGGTGCATTCGACTTGCCCATTTCCTTGAGGGTAGTATGGTGTGGAAAATACATGTTTGATGCCATACCTATTTTGCAATTTTTGCACATATTTATTTGCAAATGGAGTGCCATTATCTGTTAGAATGTGTTTTGGTACTCCAAATCTGCATATAACGTGTTCTTTGATGAAGGCCGCTATAGTTGCTCCGGTCGTGCTTCTGAGAGGTACAACTTCAACCCATTTGGTGAAGTATTTTGTGGCAGTGAGTATATGCTCATGTTTCTTTGATGAGGATGTATTGATTTTGCCAATGAGTTCCAGTCCCCAGTTGTAGAATGACCAAGGACTGCTTACCGAGGAGAGATGAAGGAAAGGTGTGTGAATGAGATTATCGTGGATTTGACATTGGCTGCTTTTTATTGCCAGAAAACCCCGAGTTAGGGGCATCAAATGGGTCATCCACCGCAGACCCTATCTTTTCTTATGGACACTAGATCTTCTTTATGAGAACCGAACTTTAGTATTTTAGTTGAGTAAACATACTTTAGGAACCTGTCTTATTGAGTAACTTTGTCTCTGACACTTTAGCCCTCCCCCTTTTCTAGGTCATGAAAACTATCATAGTAAGTGAGGTGCACAGTACACGGTAGTATATAGTCGCTGAAAGATTATAAGCTTCAAGACTTGTGAAATTACGTGGACCCTCGCCTATCAGTTAATCTTGCATTCCGCATCTGGTGGAAGAGCCCTCTTTTTTAGAAAAGAATTCCTGTCCCCAAAGCCCTTCTTACCGGCAAGGGGATACGAATAAGGGCTAAGCATCCACCTTTCAAACAAAGGCGAAAGCCGGATCTGAAGAATAAGTAGGAGCCGAATGAAGGGGAAGGGGGTAGAGTTACCGAAGCCGACAGCATGGAGATTTTCGAACAAACAAAGTTGCATCATCCTCCATGGTCGGCCAATAATATTTCTCATAGACTTGGAGAAATAATTTCCTCTTTCCCTGATGTTCTCCTTCATGCACTTCTTTCAGGATGGTCTGAATATCTTCTTCCGCCAGATATTGCAGCAGATTGCCGCCGAAGCTCTTCCGGTAGAGTATTCTTTCATGAAAAACAAATCGCTTGGCCTTTCGGATCAAGCATGCACTTCTCGTTTTTCTTGAGGTGTGATATTATCTCGAAGGTATTTAATATATAGGTCCCGCCATTCCCCAGCATAAAGTATAGTCAGTATCTCCGATTGTTGTGGTGGAATTTGACAATTGGAGCATCGAGATTGGGCCTCCATGGTGGGAAGTAATACCCAAGACGTTGGAGACGTCTATATAAGGTTACCGCTAGTGTCTGACCGAAAATCTTACAGTTTACTTGATTAAGTCTTCCTTGTACTTCATCATCCCAAACATCTTGACAGAGAGCCATCTGAGTTTCTATGATATAATATTCCATGTAATATAAAGAAATAATTTAACTCTTTAAGACTGACCTTCCCTTGAATGTGTAGCCCTTGGATAATAGGTGCCCTTTAGTCGTTGGCTTGTTCTTCGCCAGACTTGTTCATTCATGTTGAGGGCATGGTATGTATTTGCACAGTGAGGGTTTCCTCCGAGTCTTAGAATTGTAGTTTCGTGGCTAGAGTGGCCAAGCAATCAACGTGCCTGTTGTTGGTGCGCTCCGTATGCACGATCTTCGTCTCATCAAAGTGAGTTAAAAGCTTTTGTTCCTCATCCCTATAAGGGGCTAGTGTTTCTTCTTTGAGAGAACATACACCATTCATCTGGTTTACTAGTAACTTTGAGTTTCCTCGTATTTCGAGACTAGTAACCTCGGAAGAGTTGTTGGTGCATTTATAGTCCAGCTTGAATGAATGTGAGAATACCTAACCTGATGGCGAAACTAGCACAACGCCGGATCCTCAGTATTTTTTCTTGGGGTAGCGGAGCCGTCAAAGTATAATTATCAGGGTTCTTCTTCAGCGAGCGAGATGTTTAGAAATTCTCCAGGTACGTCTTCATGAATTATTGTATCATCTTCTTTTGGAAATATTGCAAGTTGATCTGCGACTGCTTGTCCTTTTATTGCTTTTGGGGATACACATGATATGTCAAACTCTGACATCTGCAGCAACCATTTTCCTGCTCGTCCAATGAGAGAAGGGTTTGATAGTAAAAATTTTATAGGGTCATCATTAGCCATCAGCACTACTTTATTTGCCAGTAGATAATGCCAAAACTTCTGAACGGCATGGACCAAGGATAGACATGCTCTTTCAACTTTGGGGTATCTCATCTATGTATCTTTTAATGTACGAGTGAGATAGTAAATGGGACATTCAGTCTCCATATCGTCTTCTTGATCCAATAGAGCTACGATGGCCACCTCATTGAAGGCCGTGTAGAGAAGTAATGGTTTTCCGGGATTTGGATATTTCATAACGGCTGGCGATAACAACAATTTTTGAATCTGATGAAATGCCTTTTGTTGTGTATATGACCAGACGAAACTCGCATCCTTTTTTAACAGGGGTGCAAATGAAGCAACAAATTGAGCTAGTCTGGGAATAAAGCGTCGATATATGATATCTTTCCTATGAAGCTTTAAAGTTCCCTTAAGTTGCTTGGAGGTGGCATGGTGGTGATAGCTTATGTCTTGTTCGGGTCTACCTTAATCCCATTTGATGTTACCTGAAATCATAAAAACTTCCTGGAGGATACACCAAAGGCGCACTTCATAGGATTCATCTTTAAATGGTATTCTCGGCAACTCTCAAAGACCTGGCGTAGAACGTCTACATGGGATGCTCTTGTTTTGGATTTTAACTACCACATCGTCGACATAATCTTTAACCTACTTGTGCATCATATCGTGGAAGATTGTTGTCATAGCTCTTTGGTAAGTAGCGCCGGCATTCTTCAATTCGAAGGGCATCACTGTGTAATAGAAGATCCCGATGGGAGTTTCAAACGCGGTTTTCTCAGCATCGTACTCGTAAATCTTTATTTTATTGTAGCCGTTGTATCCATCCATGAATAAAAACATGTCATGTCAACTGGTAGCATCCACGAGCATGTCGATGTTTGGGAGAGAAAGTCATCCTTGGGACAGGCTTTGTTTAGGTTTCTGAAGTCTACACAACATCTTATTTGTTTATTCTTCTTCTTTACGGGGACAATGTTAGCCAACCATATGGGATGTTGGATAGGTTTGATGAAGCATGATGCAAGCAACTTTTGAATTTCAGTCTTGATTTATTCCTCGACTTCGTGTCTGAACTATCTGAGTTGTTGTTTGACTGGTTTGGCGTCAGGAGCAACACGCAAGTGATGAGTGACCAGTTTGTAATCCAGCCCTGGCATTCTTCGTAGGTCCAAGTAAAAACGTTTTGGTATTAGTCGTGGATTTTCTTCTGTTCTTAGATTGATAGTTTCAAGTGTGTCGGACGTAGCATTTGTACCAACTTGTGATTTCCGTTGCGCATCCTGGACCTTCTCATGATATTTCTCTTCACTTTGGATGCATATCTATGTGCGGGGAGGTTCTTCATAGGACTCCCCTGTTAATTCCTAACAACGATTACGGAGGTAGACTACTTTCCCGTCGTTGTCATAACTAGTTACGAAACTATGAATTCTCTTAGATGGTTGAGGATTTACAATGTCGGAGACCCCATGGTGATATCCATAGGGTATGGAAGTTGTTCCCAATGACCCGGATTTTGCAGCAAAGGTTAATGGTTTGTCTACTATTGATGCCCAGACAGGCAACGATGTGCTGTAAAATTTGTTGGATGGCTCGACGGCATCGTCTTCCGGTTTGAAGAACTCAACATCATATATTGGAGTGTAGGGTGATGACGATGTTGTTATGTGTATGATTTTTCCATTCAGTACTGCTTTCACGTATTGGTGGTAGGTGGAAGGGACAACTTTGTTGTCATGTAGCCATGGGCGCCCCAGTATCATATGGTATTCGGGCTCTTTCGTAATGACGAGGAATTTCACCTTGGATAAAATGAGAACAACTTGAAAATTTAGATAAACATGACCATAGGAATTAGTGCGGTTACCTTTGAAATCCTTCATTACTATGGGATGATGTATGATCTGGTTTTGTGGAACCTGTGCAACTTTGTGCATCCTGAGTGTAATGATATTGGAAGTTGCTCATGTGTCGATAAGGGCCCTCTTAAATTCAGTCTCCTTGATGTGAGAGGTGACGTACAAGGCTCGATTGTGACCCTCTTCATCCATTATGTCTTCCTCGGTGAAGGTAACGTTATTTATAGTCGGGATGTCTTACATGGATGTTTTTATCTCCATCGGAGATGGATTCAGGTGTATGTCCAGGACTATGCGATTGAGAGCAGCAAAGGTGTCGACACGCTGGTCCTTAGAAAAGTGAAGAAGCTCGCACAAGTTTTCAATTAAGAATATGGCTTCCTGGTTTAATGGTTTTTCTGTAGTGGTGAAACTCCCAATGTTATAAGGTGGAGGATTACAAGTCGAGATATCTATCCCTGGTTCTACGGAGCCCGGGCCTCGCTCAAAAGTGTTACGACGTCCTACTTTTTCTATTACTTTGACAAGAGAAGAGAATAGAGCACCTACGGCATCTTTCTATATCTAGAATTCTTGCTTGAGATTCTTGTCTCCGCATTAACTCATCCAGAGTGATTGACGTTTCGGCCGCTTCAGTAGTACCGTTGGTGAAATACGGGTTGGTGATGCCATTGACTGTTGGAGAGGAGTTATGAGCATCACCATTGGTATTGACAGAGGAAGTATTAGGATTGGCAGTAATTGAATCTGACCTAAGACCAACCATTTTGGGTGATTGAAAAATTGATTTTCAGATAGTTGAAGAATTGGATTCGGGACCGAGAGATTGATCTCCTACTGTGGTCGCCAGTTGTTAAAAATTGATTCTAGGAAAAACAGTATACTGTAGAAGTTTCGGAAATCAAAATCGTACAAGGCAAGCCTAAACCACGATAGTAGTCGTTCTGCCTTGCTTCGGTCACAAGGAGAGAAAATGGGTTGATCTTAGGGAAGGGAAGCAAAAAAAGTAGAAGGAAATAAATGTGATGAATTATGTGTAGAAGTGTTGAACTATTGGAGAAAATCATAGAGCTTCTGAGAATGGTAAGTTTGTTGTTTTTTTATGGATTGGCTAAAGAGCTTATTTATATTAGTTTGGGAACACACGCTTCCCCGTAGAGTAGTGGAAGTAGTGAAGAGATGGATAGGTGGAAATTGTGGGGTTAATGGTTAATCGCCCTGGAATATTCGGGAAACCATTACTTCATTAACTGCTTCATCATTTCCACTACTCTGTAACTTCCTTGTCATGGGATGTCTCCACGCCCATGTTGTTATAATCACCAGACTAAAACCCCTTGTTTAATCCCCCCCATTCTGATTTGATTTCTCATAGAGTTAGTGGAGTCATGGAATCAAAACACGTGAGTTTGTTGTAAGATAGTGCTATTGATGAGTTTATGTCAACACAATATGATTATGGCCAAGTATTGGTGCTAATAGTGAGCATCGGAAAAACGACTTTGTTTTACCGCAAGCGCACAATGTCCAAAGATGTAAACAATAGAAAATACGGTTTTCCCACGAGGAGTGTGAATCACTTCTACTAACAACTTTCGATTCAAAACATGTTTCAAAAAATATTTTTAGATTATTGTAGTAAAGAATTAATCTAACAAATAAATAAAAGCAATTTAAAAAAGGTTGTAATCAAGGATGTAAAAATGTTAAGGTTTCGGGAATCCGTTGTAGATTAAGGTTTATTTACGTTCATAACAAAGGCTATCAATTTGATGCAGCGGATAATAAAGAAAAGAAAGAAAAGAGAGGTTTTGTTCATACTTCAAATATTCCTAGGAATATCGACTATGAACAACGATAATTATTTAGACTTCGGTTTCCCGACTGTAAACAATAATCGATTAAACCTGAACAAGTTTAAGAAAATAATTCTTAGTAATCAAATTCAACTGTATAAAACAATACATGGAGGACTCTTTTATAGACTTGGGGAAAAACCCTAACTTACTAGTCAAGAAAGGATGAAAAAACCCCTAAACCAACTCAAACCCTAATTTTCATATTTTGGAAAATTTTGGTCAACCTAAAATAATGATAGTAATCATAAAATAAAACTATTTGCCGCAAACGGCGACCCAAACGGATTCCTAACGAAGAAGTTATTAAAACTTTCCTAAAATAACAAAAACGCTTGTTTGAAGCCCTAAACGATGGAATTTGGCTAAAATCTGAAGACCATGAGACGACGGAGTCCTCTCATGTCACGATCGTTGGCCCGTTTCCAATCAAATTGGACCCTTCTTGAGCTAAATTACGACACTCGGGTCTTTAGCCTCCATATAGGCCATAGCCTGCCCATCTGCATCATTCTCCCGGGGTTGAGAGAAATTCGCCCTCAAATTTTCTTGGTCATCATCAGAATTATCACCATTATACGGTACCAAGTGTTTGACATTAAAAACATCAGAAGTCTGGATGTAACTTGGAAGCTTTAACTTGTAGGCATTAGGATTAATCTTCGCGATAATTTCCAAGGGACCAATCTTGCGCGCCTTCAGTTTGTTATACTCGCCAACTGGAAAACGATCTTTTGTCAATATTTCTCACACAAAATCTCGTACTGCAAAATCCACAACTCTGCGTTTCTTATCTGCCGCCTCCTTATACCTCTCATTAGCTCGAAACAACTGTTCTTCAGCCAACTTGTGAACCTGTTACAACTGTGGGATACGTTCTTTGGCACGAACTTCAATTCTCTTCAGATCAGGAACAGGTGCTAAATCTAGCGGAGCTCGAACAGAATCATGCCCATATTACGGTTTACTGAACGATTAAATGCAAATTCATCTTGGCAAAGTTTCTGATCCCAACTTTTAGGATTATCTCCAACCATACACCGTAGTATATCACCTAACAAACAATTCACAACTTCTGTTTGTCCATCACTTTGAGGATGATACGCACTATTGAAGTTAAGCCTTGTATTAACTAATTTCCACAAGGTCTTCCAGAAATAACTAAGGAATCTTGTGTCTCGATCACTAACAATTGAACATGGCAATCCATGTAGACGATACACTTCCCTGAAGAAAAATTCAGCTACCTTCAGTGCATTAGTAGTCTTCTTGCAAGCAATAAAATGGGACATTTTTGAAAAAAGGTCACCAACTACAAATACTGAATCATGTCCCCTCTGAGTTCGAGGTAAACCCAATACAAAATCCATGCTCAAATCTGCCAAGGGTTGACTTGGAACTTTCAATGTCATGTACAATCCTGCATTAGTTTCTTTTCCTTTTGAAACTTGACAGATTCGACATCTATCCACGAATTTAGAACCTTCACGTCTCATTGTTGGCCAGTAAGATGACTTCGAAACAAGTTGGAAAGTCTTATCCCTTCCCATGTGTCCCTCGTCATGTAACTCCTTAATAATCTTCAAATGGAGACTAGAATCAGGAATACACAATTGGTTACCTTTGAAGAGAAATCCTTCATGCATAAGGTAATCACTTCGTTTTCCTGAACTGATATCATCCACAATCTCCGCAAAGTTCGTATCGGTTAGAATATGGTCAGAATATGAATCAAAATATATTACCTCAGTTCGCATGGTGTAGAGTATCATACTCCTTCGGCTTAAGGCATCAGCAACTTGATTCTGCGACCCAGTTTTGTGCTTCAGCACAAAAGTGAACTTTTGCAAATAACCAGCCCATTTACCATGACTAGAAGAAAGCTTCTCTTGACTGTTGATGTGCTTCAAAGAATCATGATCAGAAAACATAATGAACTCGTTATGAATTAGATAGTGACGCCAATGCTTCAAGGTATGAACTATAGCATAAAACTCCACGTCATAAGTACTATAGTTGAGCTTAGCACCATTCAACTTCTCACTGAAATACGCTACAGGTCGTCCTTCCTTACTTAAAACAGCTCCAATTCCCACCTTCGATGCATCACAGTGTAGTTCAAACATCTTAATGAAATCAGGTAACACAAATAGTGGTGCAGTTATCAGCTTTGTCTTGACAGCTTCAAAGGATTCGTCAGCTTCCTCAGACCATGAAAACTTTCCTTCTTTCATGTATTCAGTAATGGTGCCATGATGGTGCTGAAATGGAGAATAAAACGCCGTTAAAAAGAAGCGAAACCATGAAAACTCCTTACCTCGTGTAATATAGTAGGTGTAGTCCAGTTTGTCACAGCTTCAACCTTGGACTCATCTACCTTGATTCCATCCTTGGTGACAACGTAACCGATAAATAAAACTCGATCTGTCATGAATGAACAATTTTTGATAGCCGCAAATAATTTCTCCCTGCGTAGAACTGAGAGAACTTATCGAAGATGTTGAACATGCAAGTCCATGTTAGCACAATAAAGAAGAATATCATCGAAATAAACAACCACAAAAGACCGATAAAGGGTATGAGTACTTGATTCATGATACACATGAATGTACTTGGCGCATTAGTCAACCCGAATGGCATAACCATCCACTCATATAATCCTTCTCGAGTTTTAAAAGCATTCTTTCACTCATCACCTTCACGAATTCTGATCTGATGGTACCCACTCTTCAAGTCGAGTTTGCTAAACACCTTTGCTCCACACAACTGATCTAACAAGTCATCCACACTATGATTTTGTTGATGGCTCGACTGTCAACACACATTCACCATGTTCCATCTTTCTTTGGAATCAGCAAGGCTGGTACTGCACAAGGACTTAGACTCTGTCGGATCGATCCTTTATGTAGCAAATCTTCCACCTGACGACGAAGTTCTTCATGCTCCTTAGGGATCATTCTGTAATGCGCTTTATTTGGTAAGCTTGATCCAGGAACGAGATCAATACGATGTTGTATATCCCGTAGAGGTGGTAGCTCATCCGGCAACTCGTTAGGAAAAACATCCATCAATTCCTTAATTAAAGGTTGAGCTGCAATGGGAATAATACTTTCATCATGTTATTCTATTTTGCGAATCAACACATATAATTCATCTGCGTCTCCTACCTCATCTTCAAACTGCTTAAACGACAAGAGATTGGTAGCTTCTCCAGTAGTTGGTGTAGGTGCACTCCCTTTACTGGGTACAAGTACTATATATACGTCGTTCCATAAAAAACTGTAGGTATTCTTATACTCGTCATGACTACTTTTCCTGTCAAACTCCCATGGACGACCCAACAAAAAGTGACAAGCTTCCATACTAGTAACGTCACACCATATTTTATCTTTATATTTGTTACCAATTGAAAAAGAAATCAAGCAACGTTTGTTACTTTTACCTCATTCCCTTTCTTAAGCCAAGAAAGCTTGTATGGATGTGGATGTGCCTTGGTTTCCAGCTTGAATCGTTTCACGACCCCTTCATCAACAATATTCTCGCAACTTCCAGGATCAATAACTAGACAACAAACTTTTCCTTCAATCGTACACGTCGACTGGAATATATTATTACGCAACCAGCTGTCGCCCTCATCTTTTCGTGGAGTGAGACAAATTCTTCGGACTACAAAGTTCACTCCTTTATCTCCAGCAACTACTTCATCGACAGGGTCAGAATCATCCTCATGATCCTCTTAGTAATCAGTTACCCAGCCATCTTCTTCACGGTCGTTTTCAGTAAAAAATACCTTCTTCGCTCGTTCTGTTTTT
This sequence comes from Papaver californicum, assembly GCA_023531435.1. Taxonomy (NCBI): domain Eukaryota; kingdom Viridiplantae; phylum Streptophyta; class Magnoliopsida; order Ranunculales; family Papaveraceae; genus Papaver; species Papaver californicum. The sequence continues at coordinate 3,480,630 of JAJJMC010018612.1, forward strand.
TGACAGTCACTGGCTTTGTACCCATATTCTCCACACTTATTACACCTACCTCCAAAAGTGGTAACTGGGGTTTTATTTGGTGTTGACGGAGAATTAGGTTTACTAGCAGTACTAGGTGTTGAATTACTACGGTTACTTGTTGGATATGCTGCCACATTGATAACCCAATTTAGGCTTCTACGCCCTACTTGTTTCTCTATATGCCTTGCTCTATGATGTGCATCCGAAATAGAGAAGCAATCAAACATATTGAGTGTATCCTGATACTGTTAAGGGAGACCACCTATATAGCGAGCGACTTTTTGCTCATCTGACTCTGACAAGTCGTTAAGAGAAAGGAGTTGGTAAAACTCCTTGGTGTAGTCGTCTATAGAACGTACTCCCTTGCGTAGGTTTTGCAGCTGCTGGTACATCAATCCAATGTAGTTATGTGGTAAAAACTTTGTTCTCATGTGTTTCTTCAACTTCTCCCATGATACTAACTTCTGTTTTCCTTTGCGACTGCGTAACAGCTTGTGTTGTTTCCACCACGAATTAGCGCTCCCACAAAACATAATCGCTACCAACGAAACTCGTTTGTTATCTGGTACTTCTTTGAATTCCAATACTTCCTCAACCGTATTCAACCAGGAGAGAAACTCTTCCGGTTCCAAACCACCATAAAATTCTGGGATCTCTACTTTTATTCCTTCCTTCCAGCGATCAAAATCCTCTCGTTGATTTATTCTACCTTCGCGATGCCCTCTAGAAAAAAGGTTAGTGTTATCATCTTCTTTTTCATTATGAAGGTTAAACCGACCCAGCAAACCTTGGACATCTTCAATGAATTCTTCTTTAGATCTCCATGAAATGAAACCTTCTAGACCTCCTCCTCGACCCTGACTGATTGCTACTCTTGGTGGCATCTTATCAACCCTAAAATCGACTTCGCTATGATACTAACTGATGCAACGGATAATAAAGAAAAGAAAGAAAAGAGAGGTTTTGTTCAGACTTCAAATATTCCTAGGATTATCGACTATGAACAACGATAATTATTTAGACTTCGGTTTTCCGACTGTAAACAATAATCGATTAAACTTGAACAAGTTTAAGAAAATAATTCTTATTAATCAAATTCAACTGTATAAAATAATACATGGAGGACTCTTTTATAGACTTGGGGAAAAACCCTAACTTGCTAGTCAAGAAAGGATGAAAAAACTCCTAAACCGACTCAAACCCTAATTTGCTATTTTTGGCAAATTTTGGTCGGCCTAAAATAATGAAAGTACTCATTAAATAAAACTATTTGCCGCAAACGGCGACCCAAACGGATTCCTAACGAAGTAGTTATGAAGAAAACAAAAACTTTCCTAAAATATCAAAAACGCCTGTTTGAAGCCCTAAACGATGGAATTTGGCTAAAATATTTCCTCTCATGTCACGATCGTTAGCCCGTTGCCAATCAAATTGGACCCTTCTTGAGCTAAATTACGACACTCGGCTCTTTAGCCTCCATATAGGCTATAGCCTGCTCATCTGCATCACAATTTTAGTTATGCAAAGTGGAAGATCTAGCTACTAGTACAAAGAAGATATTCCGTTTAAGAATTGTAGAAAAGAATTACCAAAAATATTTTTTTGTTGTCAACCTAAGGTCGAACTTCGAAGCACTAAGTATACGTGGCATAAATAGTCAAAGAACATTCATAAATCAATTCAAAACAAGGTTTCAACAAGTTTTTTTACTAATCAAACAATGAACTATATGTGGCATAGAACATGAAAATCATCGAGAAATATAAACATTGAAAGAGAGATAAAACATTAACATTAAGCTTTAGTAGTTAAAAACCCTAGTTTTAAAAAACAAGAAAAAATAATACTACAAGTTCATCCTTTCACCCTAATAAAAGATTTATCTAGACATGGCTTTCACAAATGCCATGAAAAATATTAAAGAAAACAGAAGCTAAACCTAGGTTTTCACTGTTCTTAGACGTGTAAAACCGAGTGTGAGAAAGTCTTCCTCTAAACACCGTCTCAAATCTATATATAGATGCTAAGAGGCCCCAATTTGAAACGAGCAAATAACTTTAAGGCCCAGCACAATAATACACTTTCCAAATCCGGCACCCATCAATTCCTTCTCCGGCTACAATTCAGGCATTTAATCGATCACTTCATGTGCACTTTTATTGCAACTCATTCATGGTATTGTTGGTTGATTCAATCATCCACACTCCTTCTATGCAATGTATTCATCACAATTAACACAAACCCATTTCAATTCCACATTTAATATAACCATTTATTTTTCCCATTATGCAGATAACCAAGGACTTCAATTTCTTGCTAAGGAACCCATGTTCTTCATCTGCAACTCAAATTCTTCACGGCAGCAAAAATCCACAGCGAACCCATGTCTTTATGTTCTTCTTTCAATCTCTTCTCGATTTCGTGAGACCAGATGATGAAGTAATCACCACCAGAAATTATTCCCACCATCAAGACAACCAAACACATTTTAGAGAGAACCATGACCACCACTACCATCTCCATCTCTGCTATTGTTGTATTCAACACCAGAAACTGTTTAAACTCATCCTCTATTTAACAACCGAGTTCTAGAAACTCTGAACCATCTCTTCTCTTAACTGACGATAACCCATTCTTCCAAATCTATCACAGACTCTACCCTGATTATCTTCTTCCCTTTTTACTTCAGATTCAAAGCATGTTCTTGATATCACTCAACATCGAAACCCATTCAATAACCATATAGCATCAACCAGCTCTTCTCTGATTCTCTGAATCGTACCCTAATTAATCACAGACTCATCACAAATCAAGCCATCTAATTCACGGCAACTGAACTCTATCAAACCCCATAGCATCACAACTACTAAGAACTTGAATTTCTTCTTAATCTCGACTGAGAACTCAGATTCACCTTGAAGTTCTTCATCTCAAAACCCTTTTAACCCCATCGATACATAAATAAAGTTATATGTCACTGTGAACTCATTTCCTTGCTGGTAATCCAAGTTTGAGTAAAACCCAATCCTATAAACCCATGAAAGTTGTACAAAATTCATTCTTCTTCTCCAAAATCATTAGATCTCCTTTCTTCTATCTGTTGTTGGTTTTCAGGTTGACTGCACCCATAATTCCTTTCTTTAATCTCATCTCCACCAGCACATCCATTTCTACCGCGAACCCAAAGTAGCCACAGTGAACCCTAATTTTTTCTTATTCTTCTCGTTGTTCTTCTATGTGTTCTAATTCAACAACCACAGAAACACTTCTAGATCCATCCATGAAATGGAGAATACAACATTTACTTACATTCTCGTTTGTTATAAGTGAGATGTAGTGGATAGTTTGTCATGACCCAGTATTTTTTTTAGCTCAAATGAATTCTCTAGCCGTGAGGTGGTTTTGGTGGTTCAACTATCATAGAAGTTAACATGGAAAACCAAAATTAGTTCACATATTTTATTACCGTAAGAAGCAAAAATGGTTCCACTATGTCGCAAACGCCATTTAGCTTTCCATCTAGCCATTTATCCTTCCGGTGATTGGATTTCTCTTGTAATTCCTACAAAATGTCTAAAATAATAATATTAACAAAATAACAAGTCCTAGCTAGTGTAATTATGGGCATAATTATATCGTACTTACGTGCTTATCAAATAGTAAGAGGGAAGGCTGACACAAGCATAGGTGCAAGAGTGAAGAGCTGGAAGATTCGCAAAGGGAAAAGAGGGGAAAGGCTAACATTGGCTAGCATTGCGCTTCTAGAAGTGCTAACTAATTAGCGCTTGTGCTAGCACAAGATGTTGCGCTGCTGGCAACGCTAACTAGTTAGCCCTATTTCTTCCCCTAGTGCTAGTTGTTGGCCGTTTGACGTACTGGCCAATTGTTGGCTTTTTCTGGCCTTTTTGGCACATGTGTGTGCTACTTTTTCGTGTTGGCAATGTGGCTAGGGCTTCATTAAGGCTAGCGCTTGCTAGTGCCATGGTTATTGCTTATGTATCACTAGCTTTTGGCGTTTATTAATGTTATGGCCTTATTTATGGCCTATTTAAAGTTTCTCAGTCGCATGAGATTTTAAGGTTAGCATTATGCTTAACTTTTATGCAGTGCATATATAACATATGCAAGAGATTCATCTGTGGAAGCTTGCAACTTGGATTATGCTTGATGTGAGTCTACAATTAGAGTGTATGCATCTAAATTAGCGTTTTTTATCCAAATATGGCATAGCCTTTATTCTGAACATTCGTGATTTTGTGTAATCAGCATATTCTGATTAATACAAATAGTTTATATGGACGCATATGAAATAACAAGGGTTTAGCTAGGTAAAGCCCTGGAATTTCGAAAGTGCGTAAATATATAAAGAGCTACAAAGCTAATTTATCCATGAGATGAATATGCATTCTCAATTCTCTTGCGGAATGTAAGATAGCGGTATGTATTCATAATTCTCATGCCGGGTCAAGAATTTGTACATATTTTTTTAATGCTTTTGTAGCTAGGCGAAAAGCAATATTACAATTTTCTACCTTGTCAAAAATCCACCATAAATAAATTCTATGATAGAATAAAGATCCCGCATCTCATTTAAAATATTAGATCGTAATATGGCCCGCTGGGAAAAAGACGATGTTGTTATGTGTAGATATTTTTATTCTAGTTTGAAAGGATCCTCACTTATATGGCTTGACAATTTACATGAAGGAACATTACATTCATATGCACAGTTGAATCGTACGTTTCTGGAAACCTACATGTGCAATAAGCCTGCAAATAAGAAACTATTCGGGATTATACTGATCGATGGCATGCAATCTATCAAACAACAGGGAATGTCAGTTCAGATATCACTATAAATTGTTACATATGGGGAATATCAAACCGCATGAATCATATTTTTATAGATACTCATGGTACAAATCCAACATTTGAAGGAGAATTAAGAGTGTCATTGAAAAGTACGCAAGGCTTCAAGAAATACAGAAGCAGAATCTAAGAGCAACTCCACAAAGCTCAAAAACCTCACACAGAACTAATTCTGCTAAACCAGCATCAAACTCCGGAAAACGAGTTGCGGATCAAACTTCTTCTAGTGATTCCAAGCGGGGTAAAGTAGATGATGAAAGAAAATTCAACAAACAATTAGAAGATCGAATCTATACTAAATTGAATACTGGATATTCTCGGATTTTAACATTAAGAATAGATAAGATTTTCAATGGCCATGGTCCAAAAAAAGGAAACCTCCACACACAGAAAATTCCAAAGACTACTGTGAATATTATTTGTTTTTACAGTCATGCTACAAATAAATGTAGAAACCTGAAGATAAAAGTTCAAAAAATAATTGATGCTGGAGAATTAAAAGTTTTTTTTTATTTACCTGATCCACTGGCAAGACCGTGTCTTGACTAGACTGTAAACATTCCAGAAAATAGTCGAACCATCAATATAATTTCCCACACAGAATCTACTCAACTATCTACAAATGGAGCAATCGATAGAAGACTACGAAAAAAATTTGATAACCATGAAATTTTTAAAATTACGGGAAGAGTCACAAAAACATGGGAAGATTGGATGGACGCACCATTAACTTTTTCAGCAAATGAAGTTGATCAATAAGTTGGAATACACAATGACCCTTTAGTACTTACTTTACCCATGTCTGGATTGAATGTAAAAAAGGTTCTCATAAGCGGAGGAAGTTCACTTAATGTGATGTTTTATGATACATTTCAAAGAATGGGGATTAAGGATGATGAACTTATGCCTTCTTGTTACATTATTTATGGGTTCAATGGAATAGCTTTGAAACCAAAAGGAGAAATCTTGCTTGAAGTCATGGAAGGAACAATAAACATCCTTACCAAATTCAGTGTAGTAGAGGCACCATCCCCATATAATACAATTATTAGAAGACATTGGGTTCATCGTCTAAAAGGAGTAACTGCAACCTATTAAAGGAGATCAAAATATCACAAGAGCATGAGTTCTCACAGAAACACAAATGAATGAGGAGCGCACCCAAACACAACAACAAAGAAAGAAAGAACGAAGAATCAAATCCAAGGAAAATGCAATTAATCAATACATGACTGAAGCTGTGGAATTTTTTTATCAAATATAAAAAATTTGGATTTCAAATCTGAAGAAGATACATCAAAGGTTGGAGCAAATGATAATATACCTGAATAACAACTAAAGGGAGCTCCTTCCTTTTTAGGTGCCCCCACACAACTTTTTCAGCAGTTGAGGAAACTAAAACTGTCGATATATGCACAGAAGAATCCCCAAAAATGATCAAGATTGGAACCTTAATGAAACCACAAAGGGAACATGATTTGTTTAGTTTACTTAAAGAATATGTTGACATTTTTTCTTGGGAAATTGAGGATATGCTAGGTATTGATCCAAGTATTGTTCTTTACGAATTATAGATACAACCAGGCACGACCCCATTCCGACAACGGGTACGCAAGGTAGCTCCAGAATATCATCTATCAATTGAAAAAGAACTTAAGAAAATTTTGGATGCGGCATTTATTCGGGAAGTGAGATAACCAACTTGGATATCAAACATGGTGATTGTACCAAAGAAAATGGAGGAGTAAGAATTTGTATAGACTTCACCAATTTAGACAAGCATGTCTGAAAGATAGTTATCCACTCCCTAGCATTGATCAATTAGTGGATGCAGTTGAAGGGCATGAGACTTTATCTTTCATGGATGGACACTCATAATACAATCATATTGCATTAGCTGAAGAAGATCAAGAGCATATTTTATTCTTTTCCCCACATGGCTTATATTGTTATACCAGAATGCCATTTATCTTAAAGAACGCGGGGGAAGCATACCAACGACTTATGGATGCAATTTTCAAACCGTGGATAGGTCGCATATTGGAGGTATATGTAGATGGTATACATGTAAAAAGTAAATTTTCAAAAGACCAAGGATCTAAATGAAATTTTTGAAGCCTTGCGCAAATACAAAATGAAGGTCAAACCGGATAAATGTATTTTTGGAGTTACATCAGGAAAGTTTTTGGGATACTTGGTTACTAAAAATATTATTGAGGTTGATCCGGCCAAAATACAAGCAATTGTTAATATTCCCTCTTCAAGAAACGTCAAAGTAAAAAAAAATGAATAGTTACTTAGCTGCACTTAACAGATTCATCGCGAGATCTTCTGAAAAGTGCAAACCATGTTTTGATACTTTAAAGAAAAAAAGCAAATTTGCATGGAATGAAAACTGTGAACATGTCTTTCAAAGCATAAAATCATATCTTGCAACTATACCAGCATTACAAAAACCAGATCCCGAAGAGGTATTAGCTTATACATAGCTGCAACAGAAGATGATGTAAGTGCAGTACTGATACGAACAAAAGGGAAGATGGAAAAAACAGTGTATTACATCAGCAAAACTTTTAACCCTGAGGAAAGAAACAACACTAAAATTGAAAAACTGGTGCTTGCATTAGTTTTTGCCACAAATACTTTGTACTTATTTCTTAACACATTATGTTCGAGTACCGAGTAAAGCTCCATTAGAAACTGTATTGAAAAATACGAGAAAAGTAGGAGGAATTGCAAAATGGAATGCACAATTGGAACAATTCCACCTCCCGTTTGAGAAACAAACTGCACAAAAATCACAAGTTTTAGCAGATTTTCTTACGGATTTACTATTAAATGATGGGTCCGAGATTCAAAATATGCCAGGGGTAGAAGAAGATGAAGATGATCCGCAAGATATTTTAGATTCTGTTATTTGTTGATGGGGCACGAAATAAAGATGGAGCTGGAATTGGAATTGCGATTACAACTCCTACTGGAGATAAAATGATACATGCATTCCGCTTAGAATTTGGGGAACATACAAATAACATAGTAGAATACAAGGTTGTATTTCATGCCCTCGGACTCATCAATGAATTAGGAATAAAAATGTTCGGTTAACTAGTGGTCCACAATTAGTGATTCGACAAGTTGAATTAAAATATCAAGCATTTGCTGAAGATTTGATAGCATACAAAAATTTAGTTCAACAATTAACATCTCAAATCCCGAACATCATTTTCCGTCATTTTCCCAGAGACAAGAATCGCCATGCTGAAGCATTGGCTTATATTTATTCAAAGTTGAAAGATCAAAACACATCAACTATCAAAATTTGACGTATATATGAACCATCATCAGAGTACAATCACTTGAAAATTTAGAAGAATAAGTAGATGAAGATCTTGAAGATGGGGTCATAATAGATGATGCAACTCTTCTGCATGGGTCAGAAGATGAATCACTATCTGAAGAAGATTGGAAGTTCCCATTATTTCAATATCTACTGAATGGAATTTTACCCGCAAATACAAAAGATGCACAAAAATGCAATCCAAGTATGTGAATAACAGTTGCGAGACGGAATTTTATACAACAAATCATTTCTTGGACCATTACTTCGATATTTAACAAGACGAGAGGGACAACACATTCTCACTGATATTCATTTTGGGGATACGGGAAATCATATTTGAAGGCATTCATTTGCGCTCAAAACACGAATGCAAGGGTACTATTATACATACATGAATAAAGATGCAACTAATCTCGCAAGGAAATGTGAAGAATATCAACGCTTTGCTAAACAAATCAAAGCTCATGCAACAGAACTCAATTTTGTACTAATCCTATGGCTTTTTGCAAAATGGGGAGTGGACATAGTTGGACCTTTATTAAAGATACACAAAAAAGAAAATATTTGATTGTGGAAACTGATTATTTCACTAAATGGGTCGAAGCAAAATCTCTAACACGGATCAGAGATACTAATGCTTTTAAATTCTTGTTTGAAGATATAATTTGCAAATTTGGAATTCCAGTGGATAAAGTTTCTTATGGACAACAATTACAAGGTAAAAATATTAATATGCTCTTTGAAGCATTTAATATTCAAAAGAATGAGTCCCCTATTTATCCTCAAAGCAATGGCCAAGCTAAAGTAACAAGCAAAACCGTTTCTATAAATTTGAAAAGACCCTAGATGGGAATCATAAAAGATGGTGTGAACAACTCCACAATACCTTATGGGCTTATCATACAACAAGGAGAGAAGCAACTGGCGTATCACCATTCCTTCTTACTTATGGAGCAGAAGCAGTTATTCCTACAAAAATTATTTTACCAACTACAAAAACATAATCTTGGGAAAAGAATTTGAATACAGATTTGATGCTTGAAAAGTTGGATGATTTAGAGGAAATAAGAGAAACAATGCTCCAAAAAATAGAAAATTATCAAAGACGATTGGCCAGAGAATACAACTAGAAAGTGAAATTGCGTAATTTCGTAGAAGGGAAATATGTCCTACGCCAAATCCCGGAATATCAAAGAGATAAAAAAGAAAAAAAAATTGCACCCACATGGGGAGGACCGTACATCATTCAAGGATCATACCATCTACGGAACATGAACGGGGAAGTATTGCGGCATCCTTGGAATGCACAATACCTCAAACCATATTATCCATAAAAAAAAAAAGTAGATAAATCATGCAATAACAAATTCATACTAGGTAAAGCATGACAAATGCAATCTCTTTAGAAATTCCTTATAGACGTAAAGCATGACAAATGCAATATCTTTAGAAATTCCTTATAGACGTCTATGAGTGTATGACCAATAGATATTTCGTAAGCAAGAGATGTCTAACATGATATTTTATTTATTGTGAAAATAGGTAAGATCATTTCCTGAATATATTGCTTTCAAAATAGGGACGGTATTATTAACCTCCCTTTGGCCAAGGTGAGGTTGATCATGTGACAATACCCTCAAAGGTAACTCAAGGTATATTCTAACCTTGCGGTTTCTCAATTCATACATTCACTACAACTCAATTAAATGAACATTTTTATATAATACAAACACATTACTAATATATATTATTGTCTAACAATATTACAGGTGCTACAGCATAGAGATTAACTTCAAAAAAAGAAGTTCGCAAGCATACCAAAAAATAAAGATAAACTACTGAGGGCCTGAAGGACCAACATTTGGAGAAGGATGTTTTGGAATTTCTTTACAAAGATATATTTTGGTAAATCCATCCTCTTGTACTCTATAGAAAGTGTTATTTATCTCCTTATCCACCCCAATAGCAACTTCAGTTTTTAGCCAAACATCTTTGGCACGTGCAATTTCAAGTTCACGATTTAACTCATTCACTTGATCTGCAGCTTCTCTTGCCCGTACATCCAATGAAGTGGAATGTGCTTCCCAATTATTTTTTTTCCCTTTCCGAATAGCCAGATCACGTGAAGCATTGTTAGCTCTAGTAGTTTCAAGCTTCAAGTCTCCCTCATCCTTATCAGCTCTTGTGGTAACAAGTTTAAGATGGTCCTCGACTTCACTAATTTTGGAAGTTGCAAGATTTAATTGTCCCTCAACCTTTTATGATTTGGTAGTCTTAAGCTGGAGATTTCCCTCAACTTCTCTAATTCTAGTTGTTGAAGTATCGAGTTGTCCCTCAACTTCTTTAACTCTTAAAGTTGTGTTTCTGAGTTTTTCTTCGAAACCTATAATATAATGTAAAACAAAAGATTAAGTAATGTAAGAAATTGTACAAAACCGTAATTATGAAATATAATAAGATACCTCCTGCGAGGAATTTAGATTCTTCTAGTTCATGAATTATTGCATCTCGAGCATCATCAAGATAATCATATTCTTCTGAAAGTTTTTGATAATTTTCACTAAGGAGACGAAGATCTTGCTGGTATCTATCAAACTCTACCTGTATCAATGCATCTTCATGACGTAATTGATTCATCTCATTTATGAGTTTTTCAGTTCCCTTTTGAAAGTGATAAATGTCAATTTCATGCACACGTATAACTTCTAATAATATAGAGATCTCAGATTGAGATTCTACTAACGTGTTCGTCTTAACGTGAGCATCGGCTACAGCATCATCTATATCCTTAATAAGATGAGCAACATAAGAAGAATATTGAGAATTGTGGAATGAACCGGAAGAAGAAAATCCCGCAAGAATCCTTTTTTGTTCCGCGTAAAGTCTACGAGTCTCATCCTATAATTTTTCTATCTGCACCCAAGCCTCGGCAACATTACTTTCAGTCCAAGCAAGTCAGCATTAGATTCCTCTTTGTTGCAAAGAATTTCCACATATGATAAACGATTTTTTGAATCTAACTCTTCATACAAGGATTTTGCACGACTCAACTTATCAACCAGCTTATTACATCTTTCTTTGACCTCCATATTCTCCTTATGAATTTTAATTACATGATCAGTAAGACGCTTATCTCTAATATGCATCCTATTTATAAGGTCTGAACCACCCGCTAATCCCATAAAGTATGATTTAGAGAAAGATGAAAATATATTGAAGAAAATAACAAGAGAGGAAAATATTATACCTTGGTTTTTAAGATCCAATAATTGCTTGCGGAAAAACTCATTATCCTGATTCAATTCCTCTACATTCTGTCCCGCAGCGTTCTTTTGCGACAATTCTTCCCGCAAGCTGGAATTTTCTTCTTCGGACTTGATCAATTTTGCTTGCCTATACTTTGTCTCTGTTTTTATCGATCGAACCATGAAGAACTTGTACGCAACATAAGTAACATTTTGACCACGAGCAAGATGTAATTTTTAATTAATCAGTCAAAAAAATGTTTGTAAAGTAGCTTGCTGAAGGAAAGAATATGCCCCACCATTCGCAAGAGCAATTCAATCCACAAGAGAAGAAGGAAGATCAATATCAGAAAAAAGAGCAAACAAGACTGCCTTGATATTTTAGCCAAGAGCCTTTCACTAATTTATAAGGAGTAGATCGCATACGCTCACGCAAAGAAACTACAACATCAGAATCAGTTGCTACGGGTTGAAAGTCATGCGGGACAGATAGCAAATCCTTTGACATAAACCAACGAAAAGCTTTTTCCTCTACTTCATCAGAAAGGATTTCATCTTCCATTATTCCTTTACTCTTACCAATATCTGAAGTACCCTCATTACCACCTTCATTGGTAAAAACAGTGGTAGTTTCTTCAATTTCCTCTTTATTAGACGAACCTTCTTCCTCACTAACAGAATGCACAATCCAATCTTCTTCAAGCAAAGGAGGTGAGAATTGAGGAGGAACTGAAAATTGAGAATTACTAGAAGTAGATGCACCAACACCCATACCATGTTCTAAATAAATATTAATATGTCCAAGCTAAGCAGATTGGCCCTCAAACTCATGGATATGTACGGACTCAACAAAAGCATCTTGCAGTTCAACAATATTTTGATCATTTGCTCTTTCTTGGTCAGTTAATTGAAGTGGAAAATTTTATCCCTCGTCATCTTTTTCAAACTCATCATTATCAAATCCAAAACCTTCACTTCTTTCAATATATTTTGGAGAAGGGATAATGGTATCAGGGATTTCCCCTTCATCACGCTCAGTAGAAGTACAAGGTACAACCTTGATCGTTTTTCGACCCTATCAATACCCAATCAATAAGAAGGCAATTCAGTAAATAAATGAAATCCCAATATAATATACAAAATCCATTTAGATAATTAATACCTTTCTTCATGCAGCAGTAGCTTTTCTTTTCTTACACACATCACTTTGGGAACCTTCTTCCACTCGTGATTATATAAAACAAAAACAGTTAGTAATTTTAAAGATAAAAGTTAAACATGAGAACCAAGTATTGGAATTACACATACCACATCACCATACTTGAAAGAAAAACCATCGAAGTTTAATTGCCAGGGGAAATAATTATGTGGACTAGAAGTAAGGTTGCGAACCACATAAATCATGTACAAAACCATAAATCCAGCGACCTTCAATTACTATAGGAGTACAATACCACATGAAGTCATGGTCCTCACGAATTTTTTCCTTCAAAGGTTTTTGCGTTCCGGGAATAAGTTTTAACTTAAAATTATCAATCTCCCAAAGAAGATGAAATCCCTCACCAGATCTACGACCAGGACCAACACTCCATTTTTTATAGTTCTTCACAGCCATAGCATCTGCATAAGTAGCTTGGAAGTTGGGTAGAGTGTAATATTTCCGCTCTGCGGGATCGGGAATATAAATTTTCAAATTTGTTTCCCCCTTGTTGTACTTGTGACATTCATTTAATACACGAAACCAATTTCCATTATACTCCCTCCGTTTCAGGAAAAGAGTTACTTTTCCTATTTGCACAACTATTAAGACAAGAAGAGAGAGAGTAGTTTTTTTAATTTATTTCTAAATTTACCCTCAATAAAAAGTTTAACACCACATATATATATTCTTATTAAAACAATGAAACTTCATAAAAAAGGGTATTTTTAGAAATTTGTCATATTGAAAATGAAAGTAACTCTTTTGTTGGAACAAAAATTTAAAGAGAAAGTAACTCTTATCCTGAAACGGAGGGAGTATTGAGCAATGGAGCGGCCCGCACAATGATCATCTACTCTACTACGACCCGCAAGAACTTCATATTGAAATGAATCCCCATTCTTGTATAAGGGAAGCTCCAACCCAGCATCCAATGTGCCAGCAGCTATCAACAATAAATCCATACTATATGGGAACATTCTTATCATATCAATCATTGATCATCACCTTCAGTGGGATCATAAAAAGAAACTTTAAAGTCATTGAGATTGTGTTTTTCTTTAAACTCATTAAGATCCTCAAATCTGAAACTTAGACTATCACTAGCCCGCTTATTCATAGAAGAAGAAGTTTTTCGGACCGCAGTAGAAGCTGTACTATCAACATTCGGTAGAGTCCGGGAAGGGTGTACAATGTTAAGAGGTTAAGCATCTGAGGTACCAGATCCTCCTCTCACTTTTGGTTGCTCAGCGAAATATCGAGATTTTTTCTTCTCTGAAGGATGATTACTTTGATGCGGGACAAATTTAGAAACATTATTATCTTTCTCTACATAATGAAACTTACTTGTACATAATCAACAGGGGCAAGAATAATCGATAATCGATTCATCTTCAAATTTGATAATGAACAGGGGCAAGAACAGAGAAAAGAGTAGATTAATCATAAATTTCAAGAACATATATCAATCACATTATCATTTTTTTACCAACAGAAAAAGATCATGATATCAATCAAGTATGAACACTAGAAGATGATCAACTCTCGATACAAGAAATTTGAAAGATTTAAACCATAAATTTTTCATTATTATCATTGTTCATCATCAAAGTTCAAGTAAAATAAATCGACATATTAAAGCTATAAACATTTCAGAATCATTATAATTATCATTATTAGCATCTCAGGATCATTATTTTCATTATTACTCATCATTAAAATTCAATCAAAACTTTCATCGTTCGAGCAAATCATAAAATTAAAATCAAAATCACCACAAAATCAGAAAATAAGGATAAAGCTCTTACCTGCAACAATGGAGAAATCAAAAGTCTTATCAGAAAAAGACTTAAACTCAGAAAAGAAAATATATCCAATCTCGATAAAAAGAAATCTTCGATCGAAAAAGAAGATTGAGATAGAGACTGGACTAATTAGATTCCAGAAATCTCTGAGAAAAAGTTTCTAAAAAGGGATGAAGTTGAGCAGGAACTTTATGAAGAAGAAGACAATAAAGACAGAGAATAAATAATAACTGAAGAGATCTGATAAGACCCAACTTTATATGAATATCAAAAAGAAACCTCCAAGAAAATAAATACAAAATAAATATGAGAGAGAGAACTTATGGAAGGTGTGGGATTGAAAATGATAAAAATTCGACCGGATAGAGTCGACGAAAGAGGTAGTTTCATTAATAATTTACAAATTAAAAATGCCACAAAAAAAAACATTCACTACCCTCACATATCTTGCATCTATTATATTTTTACCCTGGTGGGTTTCTCTCTCATTTAATACAAATATGGAATCCTGGGTTACAAATTGGTTGAATACTAGGCAACCCGAATGAATGATATTAAAGAAAAGAATCTTCTGGAAAAATTCATAGAATTAGAAGAACTTTTCTTTATAAAAGAAATGATAAAGGAGTACCCGGAGAAACATATACAAAAACTCTGTATAGAATTTTCTACCAAATTCTACCCTGAGAAGAATACGAAAGAAAAATGGGAAACTGTAATACACAATCTCCACCATACACGTGTTACAATTCCAAATTGAGTCACCAGATTACTATAACTCGAGAAATACCAAATCAAAGACATATTTACTCTTTTTGCATGTCCCGAGGAAAAATCAATGGTTTAGATGAATTCAACTGGCGGTTGAAAAGACATGACAGATGTCACAGAATTGATAGGGACGTGACAGATGTTTCGGTCCTAACACCACCTGCTGCATGAAAGACACGTACTGTTCATGCAAGTTACGGGGATAAAAGTAGTCAAAGCATGACACACCATAAAAGACACGTAGCGATCATGCGAGCTATGGGAATAAAGATAGTCAAAGCATAATACATTTATCCCGCAATCCACGTGTCGAATGTGCCTTAACCTATAAAAGATTAATGATCTATTATTTACTTTATACGCACCATATCTACGAGAAATTATACGTGGAAGAATGTAATTACACAAGCAAAGGGGTGAAACCGCAAGAAGAATACGGACCACCCTGCGTATGATGAAGTAAAGCTACAAAGTCAATAACATATTCTACGGGAATATATGAAAAGTATGCGGACAATCATTTGAATAGTGTATGGATAAGAATAGACAGCTGGATAGATAAGAATTTGTGGGACCTTTAAGGAATCTATAAATAAAAAAATCAAATACAGGAAAAGGGGACGAAAAATATTGTAAAGAGAATAAGGACGAAGAGAATTAGATTACGTAAGAACAGATATAATGTATTGCTTAATTTATTTATCGTATGTAATTATTTCAATCTTAAATAAACAATCATTTTATCATTGATCGAATCTTATTTACAATGTCTTTTAGATAATTAATTCATTTAGTTGTGTTAGTAGATTTTTAGTAATCACAATGATGATATTGTTGGGTAATGGATGTAGCCGGAAAACAAGATAAGAGAAGAACTTGGGATGACGTTGTTGTAAGAGATGAACGGGGGAGATATCGGTACTTTGTGAGGTTACTAATGATCATAAAAATTGGGTTTTGCTTTGATTTGAAGTTGGCAAAGAGTAATTCGAAGTTGGGAGAAATAGAAGATGGGTTATTGTGTTGAGCACAAAACAGTGAAGGATGGGTATAAAATGTAGGTGTGGTTGATTGAAAAGTATAAGGAGCTCTGCTGAATGATTGAATTGAATGGCTTGTTGGTGAATTGAATTAAATGTGCAAGGAAGGAGTTAATTTGGCTAGCTTATCAGTTACAACCATTACACATCTCTTTCACTATCAGAAAACGCTCATATGGTGCTTGATAAATTGTCTGAACCACTAAGTCTTATTTATTTTCATTCGAACCTAAGTTTCCAGCGAGAAGTCGTTTACTAGTTTGTAGAAGATGGACTTTAGTTAGATAAAGAATGGACCGAAAGGAAGGTTATGGGTGAGCTTTATAGACGGAAAATTAGTGAAGAGAGGGCTTTTGCCGTTGGTTTAATGTGATGAACGAAAGATATATATATGTGAATAGAGTAAAGTAAGAAAACTTTTGGTAGAAAAGAAAAGAGGTACAATGTACCCTGTTTTTGGAGGGATAAATCCCGCTCAAGGTCGGGTCAATGGGTCAAGGGGATGGAAACAACTCAATACACTTTAAATATTATCAAAAATACATGTGGAATAAGAGGCAAAAGTGTTACTAGGAACACATGTAAATCGCATGCGTATAACATCCGTTGTTGCTAATTGCAACAAACCAGAGCGTTCCGAGTTTAGCAACAGAAACCAGTCGCTGAGAAAATTTAGCAACAACTATTTTTTGTTGTTATTTAGCAACAGCTCTAGCTCTGTTGCTAATTTTAGTTGCTAAATTGCTAATTTGGTGTAGTGCTCAATGGCTTCTTTTATGGGAAAAATAAAGTCTAAGAATGTTGGATCTACTTTTGGTTGTTTTTCTTGCGGTTATCGGCGCGGAGCTCTAGTTGGACCCTGATATGGAGTTGTCTTTGGGATGGCGCTGGTGCTAAGGCTGGATCCAGAGCTCAGACTGATGATAAATGCTTAGTCTGTGATACTTTTTGAGGTGTACTCTTCCTCTTGGCTCCTTCGCTAGTGATGGCACATATGGAAGGTTGGATAATGTATTGCTTGTTGACCAACCGTCTATTTCCACAGGTATCTCTTGAATTTTTTCTTCAGAAAAGGCCTCGTTCTTTCCATTAAGGCAAGAGAAGTTGTGGTCGATCGCTTAGTGGCCTCATGGTATTCAGAGAATGTTTGGAAACACAAATTTTCCAAAAGAGCACGATAAACAGGAATCATACTATTGATTAAAACTTTCACCAATTGTAGTTCTGTTACATTCGGATCAATGACAGTCGAGATCTTGGATTCATAACCTCACATAGTCTTTGGGTTTCTCATTGTTCCTTTGAAATATTCTCCCCAAATCTGACAGAGTGACTTGTTTGGAGACGGAGAAGTATTTTTTTTGTAAAAAACGACAACCATTTCACCCCAACTGGAGATGTTGTTTGGAGAAATATTGTTGTACCAGGTATATGCTCTTTCGGTGAAAGATTTTAAAAATTCTTTGAAAACGTAACACATGATTGTATTCATGTTCTCCAAGTGACTCTAAGAATCGAGAGACATGTTTTCAAGAGTTTCTCCCATCATATAGTGAGAAAGTGATAAATGCATATTTTACATATTTAGAGTGTCAATTTCATATCAGTATTTGCTAGATTTCTTGTGAATTATTGTATTTAGGTGTTTATTTACTTCGAATTTTTATAATTTAGGTGTTTCTTATTTTTGATTTTGAATTGTTTTCAATGAGTGGAACTAACAAATCAAGATAAACTTGAGTTCTTTGTTTTGATTTTCTTATTTTGTTTGAACTTAAACCTAAAAACTTAAACTCTCTGCAATAAGTTTGATTTTCTTGGTTAATTATGTCAAAACTAGAAATTGTTAGCAGTTTATTGTGATTTTTGCTTGAATCCATTCATAGTTGTAGGTTTAGTTTATAAATAAGTTGACAAAACATTTATATGGTTAGTATTGAAGTAGATATCATTTTTATGGACTGAATGTAATTATTAATAATTTTTCATTTGATGTCGTGTAGATGTACTGATAGATATTATTGCTGAATTTTAACATAGATATTGTCTTTAGGAATCACAATTGTAGGTAATGAAATGTCATCTATGCTTGATAAGGGGAGGATGAAATGTGCCCTTAAATAAGATCAATACATAAAAGATGTTAGGTCATTTATAGAGTTTTCTAGTAAAAATGGTTGTGGCAATACTTTATTCTCATGCCCTTGTGAATGCTATAAGAACAGTAAATGATTGGAAATGCTTAGTGAGATTTCATTTCATTAAAATGGTATTCATTCAACAAAGTGGCGTTTTCGTAGAGAAAGCTCAGAAGTAGAAGCACAGGCACATAAGGATAAGACTAGTAAGGAAAATGTATGTGACAATATAGCTGAGAATATAGAAAATGTAGGTGATAATGTAGGAGTTATTGATGAGGATGTCGATTCTATTGTCGATCCTTCTGTAGGTGTAGATTTATAAGTGCATAATTTACATGATTTTAATATCAAATCCATACTAATATTTGTTAGAATTCTTGTATATTTTTTTTTTATCAGACCTAAAACAAAAAACAGAAAATAAAAATTACAACACTACTCAACCACTCCCTAACATATTCCTTTCCCTCTTTATCTTCTCTGATTATTTCTCTTAATTTAGAGGTAAAATAATTTTGCTCCAGATCCACCCATTTAATGGGAGGGTGATAACCTGCCAATAAGTCAGCATCCATATTGGTTTCTTTGTAAATATGAGAAACCCTAACAACCTCAAACAAAGACTTTATACGATCCACTCTGCGCCAAATATGATTAAGTCTCCAGGGAGGATTTTTATCTTTATTATTTAGGAGGTTAAAGATGTTCATAGAATCTATTGCAATTTGAACATGACTGCGATTTTCACCTTAGCCAATTCAAGGGTTAACTCCACCCCTTGAAGTTCATAAGCATCCACAGAGGTAGAAGGACCACCCCCTTTAGTAGCAGCAATAATCTTTCCCACACTTTCTCTTTGGATTGCACCCCAACCCTCAGACTCATTCCTTAAGGAACCATCAACATTAAGCAGTGTCTCATCAGGACTAGGATCCATCCAAACACAATATTTTGAAAAGGGTTTCATAATGCAATTGATTCTCCAAATATTAGCAAATCTCCTAGCAGTAGGACTATCCACCATATTACCTTTCATAGACAACAACTTAACTCACATGCTTCATAATTATAAACCACACCTTATCAGCAAAGTAGACTTTACTCTGAAATATTATGAGATTTCTCTCCTGCCAAATGTGGTATATGAAATAGTTCAGGATAATCTTATTTACTCTAACAATAAAACCTTATCCAGCAAAGGCAGAAATTCACCAACTGATCTCCTCATCCCAAGTTATACAAACAGATCTAAAATACCCCATCTTCAAAAGAAGTCCTAGCCAGATTCCTTCAGAGAAGCTACAACCATAAAAGATATGATTTTCTAACTCAACAACATGCTCACAAAGAACATAAGTAGCAGTCTGCATCAATCCCCAATGCACCATCTTCTCTTTAGTTTTCAATCTACTATGAAAGAATGCTTAGGCACATGGGATTTAAACCACACCAAACTACGCCATACCATATTCTCCTAGGATCCAGCAAGACTTATCGTTTATGGTATAGATAACAGAAGAACTAGGAGTCCAGAGAATCAAGCCAGAAGAGGACCTATCAAACTTCACCTCTTTAATTTGATCCAGAATCAAATTCTTATCATCATCATTATAGTAGGGTAAATCCCATCCTGCATTATCAATAAACTCACCCACCTTACACATAAGGTTTGGGAAAAGATCTTCCACAACATCCATATCCATCCAGTCCACCAATTTACCCTTAGGATGCCAACAATCTGAGAATTAAAGTATTACCACCATATCCAAGAATGTGCAAAAATAAATCCCTAACAACTTCTCTTTGCTCCAAGATTTTTCTCCAGTACCAAGATGCATCATGAGGAGTGGATAAGCTCCAAAAATCTCAGTGCTTGATCAAATTCATTTCAACCCAATCTGTCTAAATAATTTGCTTGCCACTAACAATATCCCAGACATGCCTTAGATTAGTAGCAGAATTAGTAATGCTAAGATTCCTCACCCCCATCCCATCTTCCATCACATATGTACACATAACATCCCATCTAATAGGATAAGACTTCCTCTCAAGCTCAGCACCAGTCCAAGGAAATCTTTTACAAATAGAATTCAACTCTTTGGTAGCCCTTTTATGTAAAATAAAACAAAAGAGCTAGAAAAAGAATTTTCCACTAATCACAACTTTTAACATTAATAATCTACTAGCATAAGTCAGGGATTTAGAATTCTAAGATTTAACTTTCTTAGTAACCCCATCATCAAGGGAAGACAATCCTTATAATATAGTTTAGAGGATAAAAGAGGGACCCCTAGGTATCTAACAAGAAGCTCCCCAGTATTAGAATCTAAAACCCCAATGATCTGATCAATCAACTGGTCTTCAACAGAGGAAGAAAAAAAATAGGTCTTTTGCTTATTAACTTCCAAGCCTAAAACTTTACTAAAGAGAGAAAGAGTTGAATTAAGAGACTCAGGGGTTTCATCCCACCCAAATTTTAGGCTTGGAAGAGAACTCCAACAATTAAGAGAACTTCCAAGCCTAAAACTTTAGAAAAGAACTGAGTACACTCTAAGAAAATATTTTTATCATCCTCAAACACATTATCATTACTATCTTTTAAAGATAAAATGTTGTTACGGCATGTTCATTTTTTCATAGAATTATGAAAAAAAAAAGCAATAGAATCTCCCAACTTCATCCACTGACCCTCGATTTCTACTTTAACATAGACACTTTTTATTTATTCACCTTAGCATAATTAATCATAGATCTCTTTTATCTGTAAGCAATATCAACATCAAGAGGCCTGAACTGAACCTCATCCGAAACTTTTACCATATTAGCCTTAGCAACTACCACAGACTCAGAAATATTCCTAAACCTTTTCTTTCTCCAATCATTAAGAGCAGCCTTAACTCTCTTAAGATTAGTCACCAAAACATACATATGAGTACCTATAACCTTATCACACCAAGCATGTCTACCTATATAAAGAAATTCGACATCATCAGTCAAATAGTTAAAGAATCTGAAGGGGGGGTGATGCTCTCTCCTTTCAAAGATAGAAATAACCATGAGGGAACTATCAGAGATTCCAGGGTTTTGAAAGTTAGATTTAGACTTTGTAAACCGAGAAACCCAATCTTATTAACGAATACCCTGTTAATTTTAGAAACAATCCTACCGTGAACAATTTTTTTATTTGACCAGGTATAAACGTCACCTGAGAAAGAGAGATCAAAGAGATTAGCATCCTAAACACAATGAAGAAAATCCCTCGTAGAAGAATTAGAACAAGTATAACTACCAACCCTCTCATTTGAAGCAAGAACTTCATTAAAATCACCCAAAACCATCCAAGGACCAGTACAAAAAGTAGCATAAGTCAATAAATCATTCCAAATAGCAAATACATTATTACTGTCATTATCACCATAAGCAAAACAAACTGCAAACTTCAAATCCCTACAAGTAGTAGCTTCAAGAAAAATGGCTTGAGAGGCAGAATGAAGCACAAAAATACTAAACTCAAGGGAATTTCATCCCACCCGAATTATACCAGAATTATTATTCTCATAATTATCTAAAAAACTTTAATTCTTATCGATAGACATTTTAAGTTTATCCTTATTCACCTCCTACACATGAGTTTCAACAATACCCATGATGGATAACTTATTAGAAATAATAAACCCACCAAATTCTTTTTGTTTTAGAGGATCATTTAACCCTCTAATATTCCAACATACTACTTTAAACATTATGAACAAGGCCTTTCAACCTATTGAACTTCTTAAGGTCCACACTTTTAGAAGGAAAACTAAATGAGTTGGATCCAGAACTGGCCTTTGAAAAAAAATTACCTCTAACCCCATCAGAACCAGAACTAGAATAAGGAATATTACTAATTGAACCACCATCTTCGATAGCCCCTTCATTAAAATTCTTCACCATTGATTTAACATGACCCAATTTTTCAACAATAGCAGTCTCCTTATCATGGTCAATTAAAATATTAAACTTATTATTCTGAAGAAAACTAGTATTAGCATCCTCTTCCATATGAACAGTTTCCTTATTTCCAACTGGACAAACCACCTCAACC
Organism: Papaver californicum; assembly: GCA_023531435.1. NCBI lineage: Eukaryota > Viridiplantae > Streptophyta > Magnoliopsida > Ranunculales > Papaveraceae > Papaver > Papaver californicum. The sequence goes on from JAJJMC010018612.1 coordinate 3,503,147, forward strand.
TCAGGAAAATATTGCTCCATATTTGATTTGTCAGTAACCTCAACCCTCAACTTATTACCAGCACGTTTAGAACCTTTAACAACCCAACCTTGATCATCAACTCCATTGGATTTGTTAACTTCAGGACTTTTCTCTTCAACAATCAATTTCCCCCCTTTATTATAAACTTTAGGTTTAGCTTTTGGACATCTAGCTAGAACATGAACAAAAAAAAGACACTCCGGGCATTTAGAAGGCTTTCATGAATATTCCACATCAACATCAACAATATGTTTCCCCTCATTAATAACAGGAAAAGATACAGGATACTTAGAATCAATATCAATTTTAATTAGAACCCTAAAAAATCTCATTCTAGATTTATTCAAAGTATGCTGATCCATCATAATTGGGTTTCCAATTAAACTAGCAATCTTAGCCAGAGTTTTAGCATTACACATACATAATGGAATCTTAACCAGATTAACCCATGTAGGAACAGACTTAAGAGCAATCTCCTGATCAATCAAAGGATGCCAAGGCCTAACAAGGAAACACTAATTTTATATAAACACAGGACAATATTTAATATCAGTAATATGATCCCCATCGTTATCAAAATCAAAAACAAAAGTTGACTCACCATGAATCATCAACTACATAGATCCTTTCACCCTACATATATCCTTCCACTTTGTTTTACACCAACATATAAGGAAGCTTCCTACCCACAAAAACCCCAATCACCAGATTATTACATTTCTTCAAATTTTCCTCTACATCATCAAAAACGATGTCAGCTCCCTTTTTACCATCAAAAAGGGGAGGAAATAAGAACTCCAAAGATGCATCAGGACTCGTTGCTTTCTTTTTTTATACATTTAATACCAAAAGAGACGAGAATAAGAAGGACCATATTTAACCTTCTTAGAAGAAGAAAACCCTCTCATATCAGAATTATCGACCCTCTGGGAGGAAGAAGATAGATATTGATTACCATAACTCAAACTAGATCCACCATCATCATCCATGGTGGCGAAGAAAACTCAGAAAACCCTTAAAAAAAAAACTAATCTCCTTGACCTTTGGTCAAAATCGCCCGGCTAAAGTCAAGCCAAAGTCATTCATGACTAATTAAAGAATAAAATTCTTGCATTTTAATTGTTATTACTCTTATTTTCTTTTATTTTTTTCTATTAGGTGAAACATGTCAATCAGTGTGAAAATGACTACAAAAGATTTAGAAGGTGAACTACTCCAAGTATCCAAGTGTCTAGAGCCAAGAGAAATGGAAGAAATGCGATGGATATGAACAAAGAACGTCAAAACATAAGAATGATTACCAATTAAGTAATTGAGTATTCAAATCCAGGAGTTCTTCTTACAATTCTGTAGAGAATTGAAATATGAAGTTAACGCAAAAAAGAATGAGGTCATTCTGTATGAAGAAGTTATGAGCAAAACAGTGAAACCAAATTGGATTTGATTTCTGTTGGGCATTTTTTAGGCCTACGCGGGAAGAGTAAAAATTCATGCATTATGGGCTTGCCTTGGACGTGAAGATAAGGGTTTTTGTTGGATTTTGAGGAGGTTAAGAGTCCTAATTGGGTAGGGATTAAGAGGAAGTGTTAGTATTTGAGGAGGCTAAGTTTTCTACTTTGATAAGGATCAAAATAAGGTGAAAATATTTGATGGTTATCGGGTTTCCTAGTTGGATAGACATCAAGAGGAGGTTACAAAAGCCTATATAAAGGGTAGCATTGATATAAATTTCACTCATAATTTTCTCTACAACACAAGGAGGCAAAAGGAGAGGCTAGCACAAGAGGTTAGGTTTTTCCCCTCAAAAGGAAAACCGTTGTGATTTATCGTTTTCTCTTCTTCTTTTTTCTTTGTATCATAAGTAATTAATATCCTTCTTTGAGTGGGCATGATTTCAAAGTCCTGAATAACGAGATCTTAAATATTTTCACAAGTTTATTTTGTATTTTATTTTGCTTGTTGATTGTCTCTATTATTTTTAGTATTTAAGAATTAATGGTTTATTTAATTGGCCATTTAAATCAACCTAATAATAATTCTTCTAATGGTATTGGGTTGTGTGATACGTGTAATTTTCACTCAATTCTTTACGTAAGTAGTACATTGCAAATCTGGCACAGGGATTATGTTAAGTGTATTGTGTATAGAGATGACACTAGTTAGCATACCGAGCCTATGTGTCTGATGCTAGGATCAACCTAATTCACAAATGTAAAGCGTCCGATAAATTTACACCTCGGGAGCCTATTCCTTGTGAAATAGTTAGATATAATCTGGTAGTCGAGCACTTTTGTATCCAGTGACAACAGAACTCCGGGGATAGCAACGCATATATCTATTCTACAGTTGGTGACAATATAAATTCAATAAGAAATAAACAAGTATTTTAATTAAATTTATTTTCAGTGACGACAAAGGGTTCCTTAATTGTTTTTCTTTTTATTGCTTTAAATGAATCTTTATTTTCTTTATTATTTATTTTGTTCAACAACCCAAAAATCCCCCATTTGATACTTTTAACAACTAGAAACTCACCGCTCTTTGTGGAAACGAACTTATTACCACTAAATTACCAGTTGATTGTGTGGAATATAAGTAAATTAATTTGTTGTATAAACGACACGCATCATAGATAAGAATGATGGGCTAGATAGTAATACTTGTGTCGATGCTAGAACCAGCAGAAGCAAGAAAATAATATCTTTACATGAGCATACAAGAAGACCATTATACCCTTCATGTTATAAAGGTAACATATCATTGTATGATTTTGTAACGATGAATAACATGAAGACTCGGCATGGGTTTTCATACAATGGTATCACTGCACTTTTAGAATTGATTAAGGAGTCGTTTCCCGAAGAAAAATACGTTGCCGTCTAAGTATATAGATATAAAAAAAACATGATTCAATATCTAGAGATGGATTATGTAACTTATAATGCAAGCTTAAATTGTTGCATTTTATATTAGAAGGATGATGCATTATTGATGAATTGTCTTGTTGTCAAGAACCTAGGTATAAGAAGGTTTTTAATGATAAGAGGAAACTTACTAAGTTGATCAGAAGACGTTAAGGAATTTTTTGTTGATTAAAAGGATGAAAAGGTTTTATAGCGAACCGTATATAGCAGAGGCAATGACTTGGCATTATAGAGCCAATTTAGATATAAAAATTATGCGTCATCCCGTTGATTCTTCGGCATGGCGATGTGCGGATAGCTTCTCGCCGGAGTTTGCTAAGGAACTAAGGAATGTTACACTTGGCATATAATCAGACGGTTTCAACCCAAATAGATGCTTCCGTACCAATCATATATGTTGGCCGGGAATTGTACAACCTTACAATCTCGCTATTTCCTTGTGTATGAACCTGGAAATTTCAATGCTTGCATTGTTCATATCAGACCCAAGAGCACCAGGTAAATACATAGATGTTTATTTACAACCTCTTATAGATGAGTTGAAGAAATTATGGAATGAAGGTGTATTGACATATGACTCCTTCACTAAAAATTAGTTTGTGTTAAAAGAAAGATTACTATAGCTTATCCATGATTTTCCTGCGCTAGGGACTTTATCTAGATGTGTAACCCATGCTCGAGCTTGGTCTTCTAAAATGAATTCAGATAATCTTATTACTGTTGGGTACTCATACATATTAATATGTTTTCCCATTCTTTTTCAGTTTCTTAATTCAGTTTCCAAGTTACAACTTCTTATCATATTTTGACATTATGATCTTCTCTTTAGAATTCAAATTCACAAGAAGATTTTATGGAATCATTTGGGAACAAGATATCATCATTTCTCAATCATCAGTTATGTATTCTTCTGTAATTTGAATCCTTATATTTAATGTTTGGATTGCGGATCTGTACTTGAAAGCATATCCGAAAAAATTTGATATGTGATTCAAATTTGATTATTATGAAGTCTGTTTTCTAGAGATTAGTAAATTCTAAGAAATTTATGTTTGCCTTAGGAATTTACTACATTGGAAAGTAACAAAATCAGGATAGCGTGAATTTTGTTTGACTTGTATTTATGTGAAACGGTTTGATGTTTGATCATCTTTCATTATTATGCAGGTGTAGTTACAAATATAGTCTTTATAGTTTGGCCATAATTAATTTGGATATTGAACTAGGTAACCTAATCTGGCATTTTATTCTATATCGGAAATGACTACAATCAACAACCACAACTATTTCTTGTTTTCTCGTTTAGATCACATCAATCTATTTGTGTGTAATTCTTTATTCTTGCTAAGGAAAATGGCATCGCAGTGGGTTTCTAAATTTTTCATATATGTGTATGGAAGTTTGTCGATAAACAACAAAAGATGATGCTTTTCCTACTAGTGATAAGAAGTAATATGTTAAGCTCTGTGGATTTTCCTTTGAAGAGATTCTTCTAAAATGGATAAAGGTTAACTTTTTGTATCAATATGTTGTCATATTTGTATGATTATACTTTGAGTTATGAAAAATTAGGTCACACATCCATGTATGAATCTCAACATAGAACATTGTATGTCAAATACATAATTTAATCGTCTTTATCATCTCAGTAATTACTTGTAATGCTTATACATATTTATATCTCCAACAGTGATACCTGAAATTCACTTCCTTAGATGCATCTATTTTTTTATATAAAATCCTTTGATGAATATGTGGGTTATTAAATTGCATCATTAGAATTGATGAATCAATTATAATCATTACAGTTAGAGTATTATCTGTGGAAATATTGAATGTGAGGGTGATTAAATTGGATCATCATAATCGGAAGAATCAGGGTATTACAAGGAACTAGGGTATTGTATGAAAAATTTGGAGGGAGGAGGGATCGATTTTAACTAGGTCAACCAAGACTTTGCCATAATTTTTTCTTGTTGCAAAAATTTAGCAATAGCTGACACATGTTGTTAAATCTGAACCAGAACAACTATATCCAGTTTGAATAGGAATATCCTGGAATAACTATAAAATTAGCAACAGAATAAAGAAAAAATAACAACAACAACGTCTTGTTTTTGTTGTGACTATTCATTGCAGACTGAATTCAGCCACGACGCTAAAGATGTTGCGAAAAACCGCAATAGGGTATTTTGCAAAGGCCCGTTGTCGTTGCAGGCCCGTTCAGCAACGGAAATGTTATGTTACTAAAAACTAAATTTGGTGTAGTGGAGTTACTGGATGTCTGGATACAAGATGGAGCCATCAATTTATCGCCCTTGCGATGCCCGCCGACCGTCTAAAAGATGTCATATCCAAAGTGTTATCGTTTCCACCGGTTCGTCAACCATCTTAACAATGAATGCATTGGGTTGAAACGTACATTAAAAGAGAAGATAAAATCAGGCGAACTATACTTGGGAACTGAATGTGTTCATCACAACAATCCTCTTCATGTCAGAAGCTTCACTCTTCTGGAGAGTCTATCAACCGAACAGTTCAATCCTTGATGGAGCGCATCTTTGGGCTTCTCTACTTCTCAAACACACAACACAAGAATATCTTCATTTCTTTCCATCATGTTGTATCTAGTAAGCATTTATCTTTTACTGAAGAAACCACCATCCACACCAAGGCTCTCTAGATGACACAACCATTAAGAGTAATGAGAAATATGATTGGGGATTCCTTACCACTACTTATCTCAAGGATGCTGAGTTCGAAAAAATGTTAATTGATGTTTGTACGAATGTCAATATCATCACTATTAAGACTCCCAGAGCTGCGGGAATTTATTCACAAGAGGCCACTTACTCCCCAACTATGGTTAAGGATTCTGAAGGAGAACCCAAGGATGCTTATGAATACATCACTCTTGAAATAAATATGGGTAATACTCAGACAAATGCAAAATTCTACATTGTTAAAGATGATCCAGACTACGACATGGTTCTGGGGCGTTTATGGATTCACAGCAACAAGACGGGTTCCTCGTTATCATCGGCACTAGAAGATTCCAACAAATCAATCTTTGTGGTATAGTTCAAGTAGAGAAGATGAAGTGGTTTAGGAAAGTCTGCTGAACTTTCACAAAATAGTTTTCTCTAACTTTTGTGTTTTTCTTTGAAAATAGAATAAGTCTCTTATTTATAGTGTTTAAAATTTTTATCTCATAGGAAGTGGAAAGGATAGAGAGATAATGAGGTAGAGAACGTTGTTGAGAATATGCCCATTATTGATGGTATAACTCTTGAAAATGCAACTCCCATTATGGATGGAAGAATTGTCGTAACTGTAATGATCATTATTATCTTTTATAGTAACGTTACATTTAATTCCTTCTCATCGTGGGGTGTTTAGTTACACCTCATAGGCTATAGACCGTCATACCAATACTCCAATGAGTATCCCCCTCTAACATGTTTAATGTCTCGTATGTTTAATGGTTGGGCCACATAAATGATTCTTTCGAATAATCTAACTACTAATGTTAAGTCTAGTAAGGTTAGTAAGTCTATTTAAGCTTGGAAGTTTGTAAGCTTAAAAGCGGCAAGACTTGGAAATGGCACAAACTTGGAAGCGGTAAGCCTAGATGTGCACCGTCTTGGGAAAGGCACAATTTTAGAAGAGTCCAGAGTCAAGATTATTCAAAAGTTCTCAAGGACTGAGCATGGGCCTGGCTCCATGCTCTCGAGGACTAAAAAAGGTTGGTACGTGCTTGAAAGGGGCAACCATGAACGTCGTATCCCTAATAATCGAGCAAGGCGTGGTCAAAAGGACCAAATCTTGAAGGGCCAAGGATTGGTGTAGTCAAGCAAGGAATGATCGAACACACCATGGTCCTCGAGGACTAATGCTTGGCGTGATCAAGCAAGATTAAACAGAGCATGGTCCTCGAGGATGCGTGAGCAACAAGACTTGATCGTACAGCATGGTCCTCGAGGACGCGTGACCAACAATGCTTGGTCGAACAACATGGTCCTTGAGGATGCATGACCAATCAAGGCTTGGGTCTAACATCGTGTTCCTCGAGGACGCGTGATCAACAAGGCTTGGTCGAACAGAGCATGGTCCTCGAGCACGCGTGATCAACAAGGTAAGGTGGGTCCCCAAGACATTTATGCTCTATATTTTTAACACGGGACAAAAATAAATTTATAAAATCAGTATTTCTGATACGGACAGATAAATTTATAATTTTACTCTGTCAAAATTCCACCATTTATAAAAGCATAACTAAAAGATACGAATAATTATCAATTTTTAAGAGTAACACATCCATAAAAAACATGGACAACTATACCCAATGCATAATATGGACACAAATTTAATATATTCAGATTAAATTACGTAGTCTACGAGTTTACTTTGAGTTTCTATTAAATCGTCCGCTTTTTAGTTTTACGTAACTATAACTTATAGGTTTAGCTTATTCAAAGGATAGGCTGACAACTTCAGCACATGATCGAGCGTGCCCAACAGTCTACGTGAAATTAAAAAGAAAAGAAAAAAAAAAGGGAAAATGCAACGGCAACTAACTAGCAAGTCTGTTTGTGAACTAATTATTCCGTTCGTCCTAACAAAAATAATAATCTTTTTTTTTTTCTGGGACGCATATAATATTAAATATTCAATATTATTTAACATCGATTGAAAAACCAAAAAAACTAGGGCGGTTTTATCTTTACCTTGACGAGCGACCACTACAGACGAGTGAAGACAAATGATTTGGCGGTGTGAATCACATATGATATATGACACCATTTTTCTCGCCACTCCCTTTCAGTACGTTGTTGTTTTCAACTCTCAAGTCAACCCTCAACTCGTGGCTACTGGTGTTTGTATGGCGTGCTATGGGTCAGAGACAGGAGTCAAAAGTCCCCAAGTAAACGTATTATAGGGGACCGTCAAACACATCCAGCGAACCAAAGGAAATCTCCTTCTTGCATAGCTCAGATCGGAGCAAGGTGCCATCGGACGCAGTCTCACGATCGGGCATGAGTGAAAGACTATTAGCTCCCTTTTGTAACCAAAATGAAAAAAAAAAAAAAATTATCCCCCAATATATCCTTGAGTAAATTTAATAGTTTTAATGTTCTTGGTAATTAGACTTTTTCTAAAATCGTTTATTTTAAAACAGTTGATATTAATAGCGAAAAAAATATAAAAAAATGAAGTTATCGGTAGAGTATCATCAGGATCCAATAATAACTGTTTAAAAAAATCACGATCTAAGAATAATTATTTATTTGACATGATCAAAATTTCTTTGCATCTAAAATTTATGATTTATCTCATTTTAATTTTACAAAATTATTTATCATAAGGATAACCACATTAGTGTATAAATGATTATGCATTTCATAATAAATTGCAGACTCACAATCTTTAATGTACTGATTATCAAACAATCGCTAAAAAATATCATGAACTCCTTTGCCCATATATGGTATTGGACCCCCCCTAATATTGAATGTGAAAAGATCATAGATTTGTATGTTTTATCATAGAACGGTGACTATTTGTAATCAATGTTGGAAAATAATGATACTAAAATAATATTTTATTACGTAAAAGAGAATTCGAGTGACCTATTGGTTAATGTGTATTTTATTATTTTCTTTCTCTTTTATAACTGAAAAGCTTTGGTATTTTGAGAAATCTCATTTCCTAAGTCACTATGGCATCCACAATGGGTCGACTATACCCATCGATTAAAGATCAAAAAATTTGATTTTTGATCTGGGGTAAAAACAGCGGGGGATGATCAAGCGAGGCAGTAAACTATCGTTTGGGAGTAAGCGAGTTACTATCATATCATTCGGAAAAACGGACGAGCCATTAACACCGCGCTTGGTACAAGCGATATTTTGATCTCCCGTCTGCAAAAATAACCTACAGGCTGGATCCTAGAAGCTCGTCCACTCTCCAAGCGGCATCTGAATATTTCGCTTGTTCAAGCGATGTGCCTTAATCTCGTCTAGGGAATGTGCGAAATAGTCGTGTGAAAAAATGATCCGGGCGACAGTGTCGCCTGTTGCACGTGCGAGGCACTTGTGTGGGATATAGACGGGCAGGATGGTGTGGTTTCGTCCAGTTGGGGGAGGCAAGATTCCAACCCGTCGCCTGTGTATTTCACTGTTTTTATAACCCTAAAATTTCAATTTCTATTCTTCATCTTCTTCTCGCCTCCTGTTGCCTTCCTCTCGCCTCCTACCACTCCCAGCCGAAACACTCCAAGAACCCCATTTTGCCAACAACTCTATCATTTGACGATAACCCAATACCTCGTTTCCATTTTCATTTTTTGCTCAAATATATTCCAAGCGAAATCAAGGTATATCTTCTACCCTAAAAAAAATTAAATTCAATTGTTTTAATTTCGTATATAATTTAGATGATTAGTTTGTTAAATTGGTTGTAGATGTTGTTTAATTACTATATTATAAACTCATTATTAAAATATGAATTTGTATTATAATTATAAAATTGGGAATTTATTTAGGGTTTATGTACATGTTATGAATTAGGTTTTAAAATTTGTTGTTATTTGTTAAATTGAACATACAATACGAAATTGTTGTAGCTTAATTTTAGTGGGTTTATGTTTAATTTTTGGTTGAATGTATTATGATGTGTAGAAACAAATTAATTTTGATTTAATTTTGATTTAATTTAAAAACATATGTGTATGGAATTATTTGCAATTGTGTAATTTGAATTAGATTGGTTATAATGGGTGTGATTGTTGTATTTTGATAATGATGTATGTATTTTTAGAATGTTTGATGTATAATTGTTTGTACAAATGTATATGGAAATTTTGCTTTCCCTACTTGTTTAGGTGTTGTTAAATTAATTTTAAGTGTTGATTTACTCAGTTTATTGACAATGTTCCATTATTTGTTTCGGCAGATGTCTAGCAATGTTGTTTCGAGATGGGTTGGCAGAAAGAAAACCAGCAAAAAAACTAAAATCACAAAGGATTCTGAAGCACAGTCCATGGTCCCCGAGTTGGTAGATGTTCCGGGGTTGGAACATTACACCGTTGTCGAAGATATGGAGGAACATGTTTCTACAAATATTACATATTCCTCTGACGCCAACTTCAGGTTTGACCATCGTGGTTCTCTTAAATCAGTTCTACAGGTCTACAAGAGAATTACTCAGGAGTCTAATAGGGTCCAATATATAATAGAAAGGGGAGGTTGGGGCAGATTACTATCCCTACCTGTAGTAGATTCATCCCACGCTCTAACCGATTTTATAATCGAGCGATTTTGGGATACTACCAACACATTTCATTTTTCTTTTGGGGAGCTTGGGTTCACTCCTCTCGATTGGGTTATGTTGACCGGGCTTAGTATCGGTGTCGGGAGATCAGTTCCTTATGAGCCACAAAAGTTTAAATTTGAATATGTCCGTGCGAATATCTTTCCTGAACTGAAAGATAATGCGTTATGAAAAAGAGAAGGTGTTCCACAACAGTGGGTTTCAGATGCAATAACTCTCAAGTTTTTGACCACCTATTTTGATACCGTTACATTGAACGCGGCGAACGATGATAGTGTCCTTGATGATAGAGTTGCGAGGGCGTTCTATATGTATATTCTGGGGAATTTCTTTTTCCCAAATGCAAAAACAGATGCAGGATGGTTGGATGCTTTTGAAAATCTAAATGAAGTTGATCAGTACGACTGGGGTGGTCCTGCATTCTCAAAATTGTATTCGGGTCTCGCCACGGCTTCTAGGGGACAGAAATCAGTATCCGGCCCATTCCAAATTTTGGAGGTAATTTATTTAACGTTAAATGAATTAAATTTTCTTACAATTTAGTTGGTATGTAGTTAAATCATTTGCAATTTATTTATGTTGTAGTTTTGGGGATACGAATACCTTGGGATATTTCGTCCAAACAAGACTACGGCTGAAAGTGAACATGAATGGCCCATATGTCGTAGGTGGTTCGCCCCCCGGAAGAAGGGTGTTGATATCGTGAATTCAAGGACTGAACTAAATCAGTTATCTACCGAGTCCGTGACTTGGCAACCATGGCTTACTACAGTTATACTAGAAGAAATTGGTTGCAAGGCAATAGAACTTTCTGGCCAACGGGTTACATTCTCCTGGCTCGGCACTGTAAGTTCTCTAGTTCTTTTCTCTTACAATCTTAAATTTTCCAACTCGTATTGTTGTGACATGGTTGGTATTTATTTATTGTCATTTTATTGGATAAAGCACAATATGTATCTCGGAGACCGTTGTTGGAGGCAGAACAACCAAACTTGGGGTATTCCGGCAAACCCCCCTAGTTGCATTTCCAACTTCGGTGACAATGAGATTGAAGACATGACATCCAGAGTTCACGGCAATTGTAGTGAATACGTACGTGTCGTGGAATACGAGGTTTATTATGAATATTGGCCACATGTTACCAACCTCTACAAATATGTGACGGCAGTTGATTGGGAGGTTGAAACGTATGGATATGCGGGTGACCGTATCAAACACAACATCCCACGGCGCCGTGATCATGTACCCATTCCTCCTCCCCAACAACTACCATATGTAAGTATTCAACAAAGTCGTGGAAAAATTTATTACGGTTTAAGAAATGTTGTGTTTCTAATGTTTATTCTTATTTTTTTTCCATCCAAGGTGGCGGCTTATGATTTAGTGCAAGACTTTGCTGATTTTACACAAGAGTTACGGGATTTTACCTTATCTGAAACTAAGGATAGGATGGATTACATCATAGCTAAGGAAGTTGAGTTGAACACTATTCGAACTCAGTCAGCCGCTGAAAACCTCCTTCTAAAAGATCAGGTTTCGTTGTTGACCAGACAGCTAAGCCAATTCCGTCAAGAACAACCCTTAGGTTTTGCCTCATATTCCATGACACCACCTCCTGGTTCTTCATCAACAGTTCGCCCAACGCAGAACGTCAGACCATCTTTCCCGCCATTTATTCCACCAAGATCGAACTCCGGTTAAAAAAAAAAAATTAAAATTTGGATTGGATTTCAAAAGAACTTGTTTGGTTATTTTTATTGTTGATTTACGGTTAAATGAAATGTTATTTTTTTTTACTAGTCCGTTTATGTAGTATGATAATTTTACAGCACATTACGAAATTTAAATGACCGTTTTATGAACGTTTTATTACCGTTATGTTACCGTTATATTACCGGTTTTTTTTTCTTGCATAACGGCTATATTTTTTATTTGAGACCACTATAAATAAAATTCAATAGCTACCTTCCTCATTTCATTATTTCAACTTTTTAGTTTTCAATGTCTAGGTACGAAAATTTTACCCTTAATGCAAGCAATTTTACTTTAGATGAAGATCTATCCATATGTCGAAACATAGTATTACATTATCCAGCAAGGGGTCAGGAACGTGATATCAATGGTTGTATGACCATGCAATGGTTGGAACACACACATGCAAACTTTTCCGATGAAACCGGTAATCCCAACAACCGGAACAGAGCAGGCCTTTTTTGTCGATATGTGAAAATTACTAAGGAAGTATTAGAATTTTCTTCTTTAACTACTCGGGTCAATGAATTTCGTCTTAGGAATGAAACTGATGATGAAGTTGTTGCCCGATCACTAGAGGAATGGACAAGATGGAAATGAAATGATTTCCGGTACAAACCTCATTTTGAGATCTTAAGGGTAATGGATGAATTCAATCCTTTTGTGTTGATATTTCTATCTAGTAGGCCAGAACGTCGTCAACGTCGTCCGACAAGCCAAGCCTTACGGTTTCACTTATAGGTTTATTTCTTACTTGATTTTTCTGTATCGGTAGTTTATTTTTCTCTCCCTTTCATGTATGTCTTTTTTGATTTAATAAAAGTATTGTACTAGCATAAGGTGTTCTTCCGTTGGCGACGATTCAGGCGCTATTATTAGGTCACTAGCATAAATAAAAATTCAAACTCTAAAAAAAGATAGATTAAACTTTAACTTCAATTGATAAAATTTAGGAGTTAATTCCGATTACATTTTGGACTTCATGAACTCGTAGCTTGCTACAAATATGAATTCTTCCCCCATTTCCTGAAAATAGTGCATTTTAGCGATTTCCTCCTACACAAGCGGACGAAACAGTTAAATAATACGTTATTTGACATTGTTGTTAATGATAGAGGAGACAACTTTTCTAATGGTATTACGTACTTACAAATTGTTGGATCGATAATCCTAAATGGGTGTGGTTAAAGATCCGTTGTTGTATAGATACATAATCAGTTATTCCCTTTCGAATAACTTGGTATCTATCATAAATTTGTACAACAGATCTTTGGGTTGAATTTCCATATTCCTCAACAAAATGTGTGTGGATCCTCCCCCATAAAGTTTCTGGATCAACAATTCCGACTATAACATCTTGACGCAAGGTTTCATAATACCAGGATTTTGTTATAGCCAAGTCTTCAGCTGAATGAAATGTTGACATGGGTGGAGGTAAGTTATGAAGTAAACAAAGAAGGAAATGTGATTAAATAGAGAACAATAATCTATTTCATTTCATTGCCTTGTCAAGTTACATAAAATATCTCTGACAAATATGAAAATTAATATTTGCATTGAAATGTGGTTAGTGTATTGTCAATTCATCTCATTTCCTTGTCAAGTTACATAAAATATCTCTGACAAATATAAAAAATAATATTTGCATTGAAATGTGGTTGGTGTATTGTCAATTCATGTCATTGCCTTGTCAAGTTACATAAAATATCTCTGACAAATCTGAAAAATAATCTTTGCATTGAAATGTGGTTGGTGTATTGTCAATTCATGTTATTGCCTAGTCAAGTTACATAAAATATCTCTGACAAATCTGAAAAATAATCTTTGCATTGAAATGTGGTCGATGTATAGTCAATTCATGCCATTGCCCTGTCATGTTACATAAAATATCTCTGAAAAATCTGAAAATTAATCTTTGCATTCAAAATTCTGTTTTACTCTTCTATTATAAATAACCACACTGGCTTCTCCATCAATACAAACCGAGTTTATCATTAGCTCTTGCTCACAAAATTCCAACACATAAAAAAATGGCAAACTATCTAAATCGTATAGACAACTATGGTTCCTCTTCTAGTTTTCCTCACTATGTTTCTTATACTTATTCTTCTTCTGGTTCATTAAACGATGATGATAACAGTAGTTGCTACTCATCAGATGAAAGTTCACTTGAAGCGAACAGTAATAACCTAGCAGTTACTGCTGGTTTAATGTTGTCCAATATGAACCCTCCACATACACGTACAAAAATACCAAGACAACGTGATGTAGGTGCCAAAGGTCTATGGAGAGACTATTTCTGCAACAACCCGACGTTTCCACCGAATGTATTTCGCAGAAGATTCAGAATGCGTCGAGAGTTATTCAACCGTATATTGGGTGATGTTGTTGCGGTAAATAGTTATTTTGTGCAAAAAAATGATGCATGTGGTGTTCTAGGCTTAACCCCCAACACAAAAATTACTGCTGCAATTAGAATGTTAGCGTACGGTTGTGCGGCAGATGCAATCGATGAGTATTTACGTATTGGGGAAACTATAGTTTTGGAAGCAACCCTCAGATTTTGCAGGGTGATAGTCCAACTATACGAAAAAGAATATTTGAGGACACCAACTCAGCGTGATGTTGAACTCCTCCTTGATGAAAACCAAAAAAGGGGATTTCCAGGTATGTTTGGTAGTGTGGATTGCATGCATTGGAAATGGGACAAATGCCCTTCCGCTGAATCGGGGGCTTATACCGCTTACAAGGGTAGCGAAAGTATTATTTTGGAGGCAGTGGTGTCGCATGATCTTTGGTTTTGGCATGCATTTTTTGGTATGCCGGGTTCAAACAATGATATCAATGTGATGAACCGGTCGTATATTTTCAAAAAACTTATCAACGGTAAAGCACCGGAAGTTAACTTTGAGGTCAATGGAAATCAATATAATATGGGGTACTATCTTGGGGATGGAATATACCCAGAGACAGCAACTATTGTGACTACCATAAAACATCCTGATTTACAAAAGAAACAGAAATTTTCAGCTATGCAGGAAGGTTGTCGAAAGTATGTTGAACGGGGGTTCGGGGTATTACAAAGTCAATTTGCAATTATCAAACAACCCGCTAGAATGTGGAATCCTGACGTGTTAGCCTATATAATGAAAACTGTCATTATTCTACATAATATGATAGTGGAGGATGAACGTATTCCCGGTGACTGGCCGCATGACTATAACAACGAAGCCATGGTGTTCCATGTGTCATTTCAAGGGACAACACTGCTCAACTTTCAAGAATGGTGAAGGACCAACGCAGACGTGCAGTATTCGATAAACAAACTGGGGTTCGTTTGAGAAATGACTTGATCGAACACATATGGTCATCTGTTGGGGATGAATGATTATTTTTATGGGATTTTTGGCTGAATGTGTTGTAAGGACTACACTTATTAGTTACTTTTACATTTACATTTATCTTTCGGGCGCATCTAGTTTCTGAAGTAATTTTAAAAAATAAATCCAATAAATTATAACCCGTTAAAAACATAAAAATCTATTGGTATTAAACTAAATTGAAATTTCTAAATAAATCCATAAAATTAAATAAACAATATGACAATGGTAAAAAATAATGGCCTCTATGATTGGGTTAATCTTTTTCTCAAAATTTCACCTTTCCTCAGTTCGATGTACTGGCTTGATACAGCATCCATTTGTGACAGATCCATCGTCATTATACGGAATTCCTCTTCTGTTTCTTGCCTAGCTTGTATTGCCGTAAACTTTGCATTTGAATCAGCTAATTTAGATTCAAACTTTGCTTTATCATTAGCTAATTTTGCTGCAAACTCAGCATCTCTTTCTGCCATCTTCATATCTCTTTGTTTCGTACATTTGGCGTTGAAGCTTTGTTGCTCTCTATAAATATTTTCCATCAATTCCTGTTGTTCAGTAAACTTTGCTTTCCCTTTTTTCTTTTGTCGTTTCGCCTCATTTTTCCTCATTGGACGAATTACTGTGTTTTGGATATCTCCTAGGTCGTCAAATGCGCTTGGTATAAAAGAAAAAAACCTTTATATGTTTATTTTTTCACGTTTTTTCTTGTTCATAGTTGTTAATCATGGAGATGTTATGTTTCTTGATCCTTCTCTATCAATTCCTAAGTTATATGATGTTGTTACTACTTCAGATTTTGTTGTCGCGAAACCTATCAAATATGGAGATATGGTTTATGGTTCCAAAACTCAAGATAATCATATATTTCATTTACTGAATCTTTATACTAGAGGTAATCACGTATTAATCATGATTTTAGAGGATGAATATCTCAAAAGAGTCGATGAATGCAAGAACAATCTTTTAGGTTATTTAATACTGCCCAAAGGTTTACTGCCTACAAAGATGGAGGTAGAGATGTCAATTTATGACTCGGCAAGCAGGTTAACCCTAAAATGGGCCGGGATAGAGTTATCATATATGGAACCGTCAAAAACGGGTCAGACCAGAATCAACCCGTGGGTCACCCGTCGATGGTGTTATGTAACTGATACTTCGGAAACAATTGGAAATCATGGTAATTTTAACAATTTTAACTTAGTTTTGTGAATATGATAACAATTAACCTAAAAAATAATATTCTACCAATTAACTTTTCATACCCATTACTAAATATGGATCTTAATTCCTAAATATCTTCAATTGTAGATACGGATCTAAAGAAAAATAATGTTTTAGTATCATGATCATTATATCGTACGACACTACTAGTGAATACTAAAGAAGCAAAATCAACAAAATGTAAATGGGATTGAGTGAATGGAATCTTTTATCACCCATTGAATCTTTATCAACAAACACTAATAGTTAACTTCTAGTTGTTTTATTTAATTTCATCACTCGAGCTTAAAAAAAAAA
>JAJJMC010018624.1:0-10048 GCA_023531435.1 Papaver californicum
TTGTTCATTTTTAGTTTAGTTTTATAAAATCAGAACCCCACCCCCCACCCCCCCACTGTTTTATATAAGTAATCGGTAAAAATAATAACCAAGATCTCCTTGTGGGAACAATGCTTTCTTACCCTTGCTTCATAATATATCATAAGTAGTGAGAAAATGAATAATTATTTTGACGTGCAGACGACCACGTCAAATTTTGGCGTCGCTGCCTGGGGAGAAAACAGTTTGTTATTTGTTTTTTATTTTTATATTTTTGTTTTTATTTTTATTTTTGATTTTTATTTCTTATTTTCGATTCTAACCTAGTTTTGAGAATCTTATTTCAGGTACTTATTTCTCACGGAAGAAGCATATTACAACAATCAATACGATTCTCAACCTCAACAACACTATGAAAATTTCCAACATTACGGGGAGTATAATCACAACCAATTCTTTGGTAATGATCAACATTACACGTACCCTTTTGATTATTCCCATACATGCCAACCTTCTTATGGCGGGTATGTAAGTGAACAATAGGATAGTCATACTTCTAATGATTCCTCTAGTTTTAAATAACATATGTGTACCATGATGGAAGAACTTCACATGCAAATTAAAAAATACTATCATTAACAACATCAACATCAACAGAGCGTTGATCAATCACTCCAAGAACTCCAGGAGGGTCTGGAAAATTTAAAAAGAGACATGGATCAATTTAAGGAGGAAATGGAAAAAGATGATCAATCTTTGGAAATTCTTGGTAACGATGATGAAATTGTACCAACTCCGGATCATAATAACGATCGTTCACCTATCCAAAAGGTGGAACCTTAGTACAATGAGAATATTGATTTAATTTTTTTTCTTGTATCTAGATTTGCGTCCCAAATAATACTTGGTTCTGAAGTAAAGGGTGTTGAAAAGGATGAGATTAGGATTAGATAAGATAGTGACGATGAGTATGAAAGTGCATCATTTGAAACAATTCATAGTGACATTCCCAAAAGGTGTACAATGGAATCTTTATGGGATCAAGATTAAGAAGAAGATGAGTATGCCGCATATGAGAATGAAACGCCAAAATTTGATGTGGTCGTCTGCACGTCGAAATTATTTATTACTTTCTCACTACTTAAGATTTATTTGAAGCAACGGTAAGAAAGGATCATTCCCATGAGGAGGTCTTGGTACTTATATGGTTTCGAAATCCTATGTAGAAGGGGGATTTTTCAGATTCAATAAAAGTAAATTAAACTAAGTAAGAAAGCAAGAAAATTGTAGAAAATAATTAATAAGATGAGAATATTGATCAATGTTTCGTTTTCATTCAAAAAACATGTTCTTGTACTAATAATTAGAATTGGAATTTTAATCTTGTTTTATCAAAAGCCCTAGAATAATTTGATCGCAAGAATATCCCGTAAAATTCCTCAAATCATCAACAAACACATTAAAATATGTGAATATGAATTCTACCAAGAGAACAACCTAATGTGTAAAAGCACTAATCAAGTTTAATTCTCGGGGATCATTAAGATTCATGAAATTAGGTTAATCAATACATTGAACGTGGAAAGCTCACTAATTTAATTTAGTAAAGATCATGATCCACTTGTGATTACAAGGATATATTACTACAAGCAATAATCATAATTATGCTATTTGTATTCAAGGAGTATCACTTTTGCGTATAATAAACCCTAAATTAGCTATAGATATGAATGTGAATTCAATCACTTGGCCACTTAACTAAACAAACACTCAATCATACATGGCGATATTAGTAGTGAATCATAATCGATGATATTGAGACAAAACTAATTTATTAATCCAAAAAATCATGTATTGTTAAATTCAACTAATCCTAACAAAGAAAAGAAAATTAGCTACTCATAATAATTAAAGTTCACAAAATTGAATTAGGAAATAAATTGCAAACCTTTGACGTCGAGAAATCTTCCCCGCGTAAACCTACAAAAAGGAATAAAAGAGGTTAGAAGAAAACTAGGTGAAAACCTAGATATCTCTCCCTCTTGTTGAAATTGCTCTTTTATAGTTTTTTCTCATATATAAACCTTTTTGAAGTAGAAGCCTCTTTCCTTGTATAACTCAAACTCCCAATTTCTAAATCTAGGTAAAACTATAGGTTTCCATATCTCAAACAAGTCCACATACCCTTGGCCCAAAATCAGAATCATTAAGTGAAGCCCAGAGTCCAAAACGAGCTCACAAAGAGAAATAATTTGGGGTGCACAAAGGTCGGTTCGGCTCGGTTCTTGGTTGAACCGTGTACCTGTACCTCCCTATGGTCGGTTCTCTACCCGTGTACCTGTACCCTCTACTCTCGGTTCGGTTCTTGTACATGTACCCTTTTTTCCGTTCAGTTCCGGTCCTGTACTTCCTTTTTTTTTTTCTCTAATCTAAGACTCGGGATCCTCAAAAGAATAAAGATAAATATTGTCAAGTGAGAATGACATACTTTACAGATGCTACAAATTGCCAAACAACCTTCCAAACTGTTTAGAAGATCCATTTGTTTTTCCCTTGGAATTTCCTTTGCTAATAACACATACTCCAGGAAGTTTCAAACATTACATGAACTATGGAACAACAAAGACAGACAGTACAACGTTAAAAGTCTCATGTACAACGATAAAAGTCTCATGTTTACCAACAAAGACAGACAAACAGACAAGACAAAGTTGCACAAAAAATACATGACAAACAATCACTCTCTCTGAGGATGCTATGATTCAAAAGGAATGGATGGGTTAACAGTCAACAAGCACATGGATTTGCACTTGCAAAAGACAGTTACAGAATGTAATAATGGGGGTTTACAACAAATGGTTTGAATTTTGAGCAACAATGAACGGTAAAAAGTCAGTCTAGTTCCAAACTTGATACTAGGGTAAAAGTTTGAATGGTGGTGAACAACAGTGAAGAACGAGAATTCGAAATCTGTAAGCTGAAACCTGAATTCTTAAGTATTTTCCCGACTGATGTTGCAGTCCGATATAAAGAAAAGTATTACCCTGAGCACAAAGCTTAGCTAAAAAAGTACTACAACAGAAAAACTCTAAAAACTTAGTTTATGCAGCCACCGCTGTAGATAAGTACCAACAAAGAAAGGGATGCACAAACAGCAGATGAATTAGACATGAAATACTAGTAAGAGAACAACAACCCAATAATAAATCTGAGGCAATGACATGTCATACAACTGGTACAATTTTTGACATTTCTTCACTCCCTTAGTGCTCTCTCCTTCAGGTGATTAATTTTTCAGTTTGGAGTATCCTTCAGCCTTCAGGACCTCCTTGGCCCTTGGCACTTGGCAGTGCAGTAGGTATAGGAAATCGACTTTAAATGTTCGGTCAGTTTATAACATGAAATTATGCGGACAATTCTACTTGAATATTGAACTAAAAACATCTTTGAGTAGTTTTCAGACTCGTAGGATCGGTTATAAGTGAAGATACAAGTCTTAAGTAGACAAATGACAATCTGACTTACAAATCGCTCCTCTATCTGATTCTGACCCACATAACTACCAATATAGGTCACTGAGATTCTAAGCACAAGGAACGCACTTCATCCACCCATCATACACTTGAAACTTAGAGAGTAATTTAGCAATTATGTCAACTAAGTTCAAAGAGACACGAATAATCAGGTAACACTTCATGCTAGATACAAGGACACCAGCTAGATAATACAACAAGTAAGAAAAGCACACCTTAATACAACCTAATTAAGCAAACAGAGTACAAGGCTAAAGGAAATAATTGCTACCAAAAAACAAACTCACATGTGCTAACACACCACACCAACAGGCTAACTACAAGGACAGACTGAGCATAAACTTACTAACAAAACAATCTAGCCGCTGCTGCTTTGTGACAGAACATGAAAGACTGAGCATAAACTTACTCTAATTAAGCAAACAGAGTACAAGCCACTGTTGTTTTGTGATGCTTGGTGTAGTTGACTGCAAGAATGCAACCCAAATGTCAGAAATACAGTTTCTTTCCTTCCTGGCTGAAACAAATACAATAACAAAAAAAAAATAAGAACAGACAAACTTGGAAAATAAAGGGCTGACAATAAGATGACACTTTCTCTAATTCAGCTCAAACAAATGTAATATGCTGATATGAGAATGAGATGATGCTTGATGCAGACGTGCAGTTGCTTGCAAATAGGGTTATTTGCATTAGGGATGACTTGATGAGGAACAAATAAAAGCATAACTTCACATTTACAAGAATATATCAGCAAAATGAATGAGAACATTATAAATCATCACAAATTCATAATTCGCACACATGCTTCACAAGAACTGATTGTTAAAAATAAACATGAGATACACCATCACTAATAAAATTAGTAGATGCAATCATGCAAAATAAACCCAAATAGAAAAATAGAAAAAACCCTTAAACCGATTTTAAAAAATAAAATAAAAAATGAATCAAATCAAAATCGTAAAACCCTAGCATCACCTGATGATGTTTGAAATCGAGAATCGTTGAAGAAGAAGGTGGTACTAATGGTGGTTGCTGTGACGAGATAGTGGTGGTGGAGGTGGTGTCGCTAGGGCTGACCTTGGTGATGAAGAACAGAAGAACTGTCTTCTTTTACTTTCACAGTTCACACACAGACGAAATCACGAAACATACGAAAATTTTCCAGAAGTAGAAGATCGAGTGAGTAACCTAACTTAGAAACGGACGGATGAGATTGAAAGTCTAATATTTGATCAACGGTTAACAACAATCGGTTCCTTCGGTCCGGTACAGGTCGGTTCCTAGGTAGAACCTGTACCTGGTACCAAGGTGTACTCTGTTCTCTTTTTTTGTACCTGTACGCTGTATCCGGTACCCTCGATTCGGTCCGTTTTGGATTCGGTCCTTCGGTTCCGGTCGGTTCCTGTGCAGCCCTAGAAATAATGACTTAAAAACTCACGAGCACTCTTTGAGGTAATTTATCAAGCACATAGTGTGCATTTTTGTTGAAGATCTAGGCAATAGATTTTGGCATCTCTAACACAAATTTCACCTCCTTCCCTGCAAGAATTAATCATTCAAGACACCCACAATCATTCAACACAACCAGGACCAAGCTACATACATCAGACCTGAACTTCAATTTGACAACACCCATGGTAGCAGTAACTTCACCATCGAACCCATCTTCTATCTATTTCTTGGCTTGTACTGAATTCCGTCACCAACTCACAACAACACAGATTCATCCCATCTTTAATTCATCTTTCTCGCTGCAACATCTCACTGCATTTACTATTTTGTTACTAACCCATCTCACTATCTCTTCCTTTCTTCCCAATGGCAGTGGAACCGATCTTCTCTAATTCATAAAATCTTCTCACTTTTCTTGTTCACAGATTCTTATCTTCACAACAACGATTAACGGTAGCAATAACAACTTCTCAACTGTTTCCTTGGTGTTAACAGAACCCAAATCTTATCCTTGCCTTTTGATCTCTGCTCAGCTTCTTGCTCAAATCAAACGCGCATTTCTTCATTCCCTTGTTTTTTTGTTCTTGCTGTTCCATCAATCTCAAAAATATCACATCTCCAATTTCATCTTTCGACTGTGTTGATATGCCTTGAATCAGTTGTTGGCCAGAATACTACGGGGAGCCCGAGGGGCAGAGCCCCTAGGCAGTGGTCTCGCTGACCGGTCAGCGAGTCAGGGGTCCAGGGGCGACGCCCCCGGCGGGGGGGGGGGGGGGGGGGGGGGGCCCCGGCCCCCGCGTAAACGGTATACGTAATGCATTATCGCTGGATTCGTTTTTCGTTTTCTAGTCGAATTAGGGTTTATTTCTTTTCCCTATATATATATACATACGTTGTACCTAGAATATATGTATTCAGTATTCTGCTCTATAATAAAACTCTGATTTCTCTGTTGTGGATGTAGCTAACGTAATAGTTAGTGAACCACATAAATCTCTGTGTCTCGATTTCTATTATTATTCTCGTTCGATATATCGTTACAACAGACTGAACCTCTCTTATCTCGAGTTATCTCCTATAACCTCAACAGCGAAAACACCCCTTTATGCTTCAAACCACAACAAACCATTTACCCATATCTTCGCTCTTCACAAAGACCCATTTGCTCTTACAATCAAACCCATTCATCCAACATCGACACAAATCTTTTCTTGTTTCTTGTTCTTTTTCTCGCTGATTCAATATGCCTAACCTGTTTTTCTTTTCCTCTTGTTCTAATCTCTCACTGTTTTCTTTTTTCTCTCGAATCTGAAACTTCAAACCCAACAGAAACCCATGTTTCAACTCGAGCCACTTACCCCATAGCTTTGTCGGCGAGAACCTTGGCAAACCATCAGACCATGGCTAGACGGCGTAACAAACTCCCATATTATTTCAGCGACGAAGAGAAACAAACCTGAGCATTAAGATTTTAGTCATTTAGGTTATAAAAAAGAATAGCTTTAGGCACTCAACAGTTGGGCATCCTTAATATTCAATTGGGGTGGCTTCCTTAAGTAACTTCTTGTTTTTGCCACTTTACAAGCTTCTAGCTTTGCTAACCTTGAGTACATCCACACCTAACGCCTCCAAACAATGCCTTGTGCTTTTAATTCTTCTCTTTCACTTCATGTGACTCTAAAAGACCTATACAATTCAAAACAAACGTAATATACCAAAAATATAAGGAAACTAGCTAAGAAAAGCATAAAACTTGATATTCGAATAATTTATTTCAAGTACCTATCATTGAGCAATACATCACCAGACTATTTATTGGCTCTAGTCAAATGCTAACGCCCGATCGTCACAGCCTTTACGATGTTGGCCTTAGTACTCATATGCACATTCTTCGACATTCAAATGTACCACTTGATGTCATTAGCTACTAGTCTCTTCGATTTATGCACCAAGCCACTGATAGCTAGTAATAGAATATTTTTACTAAATGGCTAACATTTGGCATAAATTACTGACAATGCCATCACAATGTTCACATCTAATATTATTGGGATGTGATGCCTAAAAGGTACTGAAAAGTATAGTTTGCTCGATGCTCTGAGCCACTGATAGACTTACTAACCCTACTAGATTTAACACTAATAGTTAGTTTACTCAATTAATTGATCAAAAGAGTCAAGATCAAACATATCAGGGGATACTCATTAGGGTATTGGTCTGGCAGTCTATAGCCCGTGAGGTGTATTTGAACACCCAAGATGAGAAGGAATTAAGTGGAACATTACTAAATGATAGATTAATGAATATTACCGTTTCAAGAATTTTCTCGACAACAATGGGCAAGTTCTCCACCTATTCCACTTCTTACGAGATCAAGAGTTTAACACTACACATAGATCACTTCATTTATTTCCAAAAAAGAACAAGTTTATCAAAGTTCATCAGACTATCATAAAAAATTCCATATTCTCTACTTGAACTCTACTACAAAGACTCAAATTCTTCGACTAGTATTCATCAAGCTCTGTTATCATCTTTCTCTGCTTTCCTCCCTAAGATCAACCCTTCTTCTTTCTTGTGACCGAAGTAAGGCTTGAATGGCTATTTTATTGGTTTATGCTAGCCTCCTACGTTTTAATCTCTCGTATTCTTTACGATTTATCATTTCACCATTTTATCTGTTTTTCCTCTAACACCATACCTTAAGACATGTTACTATGGACTATATGCACTTAACATTATCTTATAAGATAAATCTTGCTACTTATGAGCCATCTGAAGATAAAATTTATGCGGGAATTAGGTTAATCCTAACTGAATATGCAGGCATATTCAAAAAAACGAGAGGAAAATGAATCCTCTTCACCAACAATGCAGATATATACAAACAACGAGCAATTCCATTTTATGAGCAGTTGAACTAAGAGCTAAAACTGAGATAAAAAGTGATACAGTTGTTGATAGGTAGATATGTGAATCCATGAGAACCATTTTCAACTCTACTTCAAATAAAACTCATAAAGAAACTATGATCTATCATTTTTTTCTCCTTAACAAAGTCCATCTTGTTAGGATATTTACCAATGGGATTGTGACCTATCTTTTTTTAATTTGTAGCAGAACAATCAGAAACCATATGTTGGTCTGGTAGTAACTTGAGTATTATGATCTCACATCTTATTGGAGATATTTAGGAAATTTCGTTACCAGTCTCGACCAATGTAGTTAATCTCGGATCTCGGTCTCGTCGCGGCCGGGACCTTGACACCTTGATAACGATATCTCGGGGAGATTATCGGCGAAATCTCGGAACCCTAAATGTATCAACAAACTTCTTCATTTCTTCAGGTTGTTCTTTAAAAAGATTAGCACGAATCTGATGATAAGATGGCGCGGGCATAGCTATCATGAAAGAGTAAAGACATAAAAGGCATAAGTAAAAACTGCACATACATAACAATTGGAACTTGTTGTAAACTAATATGCTGAAAACAATTTTGGTCGGATATTGAGTAATCTCAAGACCAGATATTGAGTTCACTGTACTGCAGTGAACAAGCATAGAGATTGAGCCTGCATACTGCTAGAAACGCATACTAGGAACATTAGGACTAGAACTAGCAGGCAAGAAAAGGCTCAGTAGTAAGCATGCCTAGTACTACAAAAGTTGAAGTTCAAACATCAAAACTGACAATAGGTGCTGCAAAAAACTTCCCATACTGTTCTTCATGAAACATTGCAGGTTAGTGACTGAAAACCCATTAGAAAAATCAGCCAGGTCATTGTGCCATAAGAAAAATCCAGCCTAAAGTTAGTTGTATAATCTGGTTATTTTTGTATGGCATAAGGCAACATTACCTAAAGACTGCTTATACAGTATAGACGTAGTTGCGGTGCATGTCTGGATTAATCTAATAAGAAAATGTTACCTCTCTATAGCAAAATATAGAACATAAAGAAGCATCCAATGTAGTTTTTACAGTTTAGATTTCTAAACAGAAAATGCATATATTCATATTTCAGATGCCATTGCATATCAACATTCAAAAACCCAGAGTAGATCCATAGCTTTGTTATAGATTGCAATAACAATCAACCCAGATATTAAAAACTAATATACAACACTATCCTTATGACGAGTAATGTGAATGGTGTACTCACATTATCACTTAACTAGATACACATTCAAACATGTTAAACAGATTCCCCTATCAAGAGTAGTAATTCCAGAATAAAAAATTGTGTATTCTATATGTCTAGATAAAGGACATGGCAGTGAATGTGAACCACAGATCATATAGATGCAGAATGCAACTAGATACACATTCAACCATGTGTCACAAGTTAACTATCTCATATGCTCATAAGACTGTTAAATCTGTTAGACTGAATCCATTTGACAAAGCATTGCCCAAACACTACACAAACTTGGTAATTTAACAAACAAATCTTAATTTGAATACTAAATCAACTGTGTCCAGTTTAGAATTTTTAATAGCCCAAAAAACATCTGTTAGTCTGTTTACAAAACATCTATAGAATTTTATGAAGACCCACTACTCTAAAACCTTAAATAAACAAAACCCCCTGATCAAAAACTCATTAAAATCTAAAAACTACAATCAAATTAAACCAAAACTAACCTGCTGATCTTGATGAAGTGATAGAGCTATGTTTCTTTCATCGAATAATTCCTGTCAACTGGTTCGTTGAAGATCTTGATGAAGATTGAAACCCTAGGAGAAGATCTTGATGAAGATTGAAACCCTAGGAGAAGATTGAAAGCATACAGAGGCAGAAAAGAAGATGAGATTAGGTTTCTTCTGTTTTTGAGAATGAATCGAGAGATAAAGATTGACATGGACCGTTGGATTTGTCAAGAGATTAGGTACCGTTAGATTAGAATAGTAAATACCCGTTTTACCTTAGATTCGATGACTCGTCACGGCCGAGATACGGGCGATTCATCCGATATTCACGTTCAAATCTCGGTCAATGAAATCTCGGATATCGTCAAGGTATTCTTCCGATACCTCGAAAAACGACGTTATCTCGGTCGTAACGGCCGAGATTGACTA
>JAJJMC010018625.1:0-78003 GCA_023531435.1 Papaver californicum
CGTTACTTTTGTGGCAGATATGGTGCAATATTGAAGGTGCAAGATTTGAGAGTAGTATATGATTCTAAACCACATCTCGCTCTAAGTAACAACATGCCAATTTGATTCTTATTTTTTGTGTCTGATAAATCGGTTCGCAGTGTCTCACATTTCACTTTGTATTCTACATTCAAACAAAAGATCTAAATAAAAGCAATCTAGTATGCGTGGAAGCCATAGCTGGAAGTCATAGTTGCAGAATTGCACTGATACTAATTAGATTCTTATTCTTAACTTCTGATAGTTTCATCTATAATGCAAGTAAGTACATAACTGTAGTTTTATACATATAGATAGCGCAAATAGAAATAACAGTCATAGACATAAATCGTACAGTCATAATTTTTGACTTTTGGCATAACTTTTATTCTCGAAATCAATCAAAACTCTTTATCCCTGGAGCAAATAACCCTCTTAAGCAAATGACTTAGGAATTTATGGATACACTAATCTCTAAAAGACAACAACAGTTCATTAGTTGAGGTTGAAGTATTATTGAAACTTCAAATTGGTGCTTGTGCATGTATTAAGGGTTTTGGTGCAAAGCAGTACTCTGGTGATCTTGTAGTTGGGTGCTGAATCTACTTATGACTTGCATAGGAAATTGGTTAAGGAAGCACAGTCTGGTGGAGTTCAATCTTCTTACTCATTGATTAGTTTTTCTTCCCCTATTTTTTAATGCCTCTTTCAGTTCACATAAACTAGGTCATACATCCATTTATGAACCTCAACATAGAACTTTGTATGTTAATTATAAAATTTTGTGGTCTTTATCATCTCAGTAAGTTAGTTGTCATACGTGTATACATTTCTCTTATCAAAAAATTATTGTATATATTTTTATCTCCTACTGATACTTTAAGTTCACATCAATTGAAGAAACTCTTTTTTTTTGATAAAATCCAGTGATGATTCTCAACTATCTGTTATATCGATTAAAAGATATTGTAGTTAATTTGAATATATGTGGCATGTTGAATATGATTGAATCAGAAGTCTTGATTAATCAGGGTAATGCAGGGGAACTGGGTAATTGCAAGGAAAAAAATGTGTGTGTGTGTATGGGTGGGTGGGGGTGGGGGGGGGGGGGGGGGGGAATAGATTTTGACTAAGTTAACGAATACTTGACCTTTTTTTTGTTGTTGCAAAATTTTAGCAACGCCAATACTCTGTTGCTAAATTAGAACCAGAACCAACGATATCTAGTTCGGGTAGGGATATCCGTGTAATTAGCAACAAAAAAAAAAGTTTAACAGCGATATAAGGATGTTGCGAATAAAAAAATTAGCAACAGCAGTTGACGTTGCTGACCAAGATTCGCAACAGAGATCTGCCGTTGCTAAAATATGCAACATGGCATTTTGCAACGGTGGATTAGCGTTGTAGCCACGTTCAGCAACAGTGTAGTGTGTTGCTAATGTCCAAATTTGGTGTAGTGTACACAAATGTTAGTAACTGCGGCATCGTCCTCAACTTCGTAAAACCCTAAAAACAAGATTTCATGGCTCTAAACCAAATTGACGGCTACGCCGTTGGTCTGCCGGCCTTATAAGATTTGATTAGTGCTGTTGTCTGCTAGATATATGGGATATATCCTAAATCCATGAGATGTTCTAATTTAAAGATGATTTTTTTGCAGTTTCATTTGGAATAAGGGTTCTGCTTTTTTTCTGTCCTTCAATTCTACTTATCAAAATCCAGAATCTCTAATGTTGTTGTTGCCGTATTCAACCTCCAAGTCTAGTTAATCTTGAATTCACCATGATTTTTATTTATAGTGCACCAATTTTAAGGTCAAATTACAGTTTACCCATGCTATTCATAGCCTCCATATGTGTGTGTTGATTGAAGATGTATTTCCTTTGCATTTATATTGCTCTAACCCATTAAATATCAAAACCCTATCACCTTAAAACTTATTGTTTCCTCTGAATATCTACTACTATTCCATATCATATATCCCATTTAAAGATCTTTGTAACGCCCCTTTTTAGAACTGTTTGACCTGAGAAACCCCAATTACTCCATGTAAATATCAATCTGTCTTTTTTTTCTTATTACCATACCCTAATTATTCACTGCATCACTATTCTTCGTTTTAATTTTTTCCTGTAAGAGTGTAAACCATTAATAATAGTCAAACCCCTTGCCTTCAACCAAAATCACCATGTCCTTTATTGGGCTAAGCCTTTGTTCTGAACCTCTCCTGGAAATTTCACTGAATTTGTGTTTTATAAGGCAACTAATTTATGACGATGTACCACCAGATATACTCGACGCTGGACAACACAGCATGTTTCTTTGTTGGTGGTTTCGTTTCTTTTCAGCTGTTAATTCCTTTATTCTGAAGTGTGCCTTGGCTTTTGTTTGGAAGATTTATGGTGGGTTTTGAAAGGATTGGCATAAAGAAAGTATAGAGGATACACAAGAAAACTAGAATATCTACATTGTATTGAGTTTGATATCTCTATTACTGATTTACAAAGACTACCTTTTTATAGGCTTTAACAGACTCTACTAGTTTCCCTAAATAATAAGAATTACAGTCCATGTTCTCAACCCTAAACTCTCCTAAAGACTAGGACTAATAGTTACCTAAGCTAACTACTATA
The DNA here is from genome assembly GCA_023531435.1 of Papaver californicum. Taxonomy (NCBI): domain Eukaryota; kingdom Viridiplantae; phylum Streptophyta; class Magnoliopsida; order Ranunculales; family Papaveraceae; genus Papaver; species Papaver californicum. The sequence goes on from JAJJMC010018625.1 coordinate 2,652, forward strand.
AAGCTACTCAGTAAACTACTCACACACGACCAAGTCTTTTGATCGTGTTTATTTTTTAGTTTGAGTTTATTTAGAATTCTTAACATCCTCCTTTAAACTCGAACTACAAAAAAATAAATTTTGCACTGTCCCATAAATTAAATATGCGAGCATTAGTTTATGCAGCTGCGATACTTCGAGCATCTGGTTGAACTGGACCACATGTCATTGTTTTATAAACAAAGAGATGGAATGTGGACCAACAACTAAAACGACTGGTACAGACACAATTTTCATTTTGGAGAAAATAGACTCAAGTTAAATAGACCCAACATAAGGAAATATTAAATATAAACTATAATTTGTAAACTTCAGATTATCTGCAGGCATGTTCACATCTCCCTAATTTAATTTAGAAGTAGTAAATTGTTAACTATGGTTTACCTTCGACAGTTCAGGAGCTTCTTTCTCATACTTGATCACATACTTGTCCAACAAAACTTCTCGGATATGCATAGAAGTTAACAAAAGTTGTAAGTCGAACCTTGTAATGTAAAACATTACCAGGAAATTAAATACGACAAGAAACTGTCAAAGATCTATAAATAAAGCCTTCTTTGAAAATACAATGGATGAATTACTGCAAAACACCATTGTATAACAGCACTAAAGGAACTGATAAGAGAAGAAAACAATAATACATCCGCAAACTGACACAATGCTTACTCCAACTACCAATATCATGGCTCAGTACGTAGGCAAGGAGTTTCATGGCAGTCGTGTCTAGAGGGGTTAAAAGTCCATGTGAGAACAATGTTTCAACCTTCACTCTAATGTAGAAAAACTTAATTTCCGCGACAGAACAAAATGAACAATGTTCAATAATTATTTTGTATAACAATGATACTGGGAGGAAGACAAACCGCAGTGTAGTGTATGATTAATCTAAGAAAACCACACTTCCAGCATGAAGACCAGAAATCTATTGAATCTAGATGATGGTAGCAAACTTCGATATGGCATTCATATACACAGAACATGCATTGGGTTATAAAAACCTTATGCAAAGAAAGAATGATACTGGAAGGTTGGTGACAGATTCTACAAGAAAACTGTTTATGCGATAAAATACAAGCTACATATAAAAGTCACTCACCATATAAGCTGACGATCCCATTTGGAAGAAAAAACACAATAATCACCATAAAGCACCAACTTACATAAGAGAAATGCTTTAAAGACCACATGGCCCATTTTTGGGTATTTTTATAATTTTAGATCTTGGTGTATTTCTGTAATTTTGTTGGTGGTAACAAATCTGAGCATGTGCAATGCACGGGCTCAACACTAGTACCCGTAATAGAAGAAATATATGAAAAAAATTCTATCTCCCTCTAATGGAAATCCTAAACCGACCTAGACCATGGATTAACTATTCCTCATTTTTTTGGAAAACCTAAAAGTAAGGGGAACGGAATTCCTATTATTATTACACATCCCAAACAAATGTAGAAACTGATGTGATAGTGATAGTGGTAAGAAAGATTTTTTTTTAGAACTTGTGAAGATTTTGATTTTATACTTAAGAATTAAAATTGAACTAGAAATAGCAAAACTTAAATAAAAAATTGATTTCAAGATTTTAAAACTAACCAATACACTGGATTCCACTACAAAACATGATTGAATGATGTTATAAATATTTCAAAACCCTAGTCACCTTTTAAATCCTTTTATTTCTAAATTCGCTAATAATCAAGCATATTCTCAAATATTATTTGTACCAATTAAGCCTAGATTATCAACCGATTTTATAAAGTATAACCTATCAAATCGAATCACAAATAATTAGGAAAATTATGCAAACAATTTAAAACTTTGCAGAAGCAGTGATTAAGTGAATTATATAATTAAACAAGAGAAAATAAAATAATTACCCATCAATCATGCGTTAATAGCTTCCTCCATTGCTTTGGTTACCTGAGAATTAGCTCATCATGGTAAACACTATCTCAGAATATTTATTCATGGCTCAAAAATTGCTTACAAAGATGAAACGGAGGGAAAATTATAAAACAACGAGTTTGCAACGTTTATAGGCGTTACAGAATCATTGTTACAAAGTAAGCGTTTCAGAGCTGAAGATAAACGTTACAAAGCTAAAGATAAATGTTACAATTGGGATGAAGAAACAGTGACAGAGTGGTTGAAGGAACAGTTTCCTTAACTTCTGTCTTCGTGTTCTTCAGTAGCAATTTTTTTTTTTTTTCAACTTGTGATTTCTCGCTCTGCTTGTCTATAAACTCTCCCTAACTCTCCATCCTTCTTTTTGGAACTCCAACATACACTCCAAGCTAAATTATCTCCCAAGTTATCTTCCAATATTCTTTTCTTCTCTTCACGAGAAATAATCTTTCGGGATTGATTTCTTTCCTCTTCTTTCCACGTCCAAGAGTTATCAAAAATCTTTCCTAAACTAGATAGAGTCAAATCAGAGAAGATTCTTCCCTTTTTAACCAAGTAACTTCCAAAAATGATACCCGAGTATTGCTCTGCCCTGTTTTGCTTCAAATCGATTATCCAACCTTGTTTAACCGAATCAAACACATATACCAAACCTGTTTATCCCTAATAGGCTCAAAGCAATCCAAGCACGTGATTGAATCTCATTAAAACTCTTCCGAATCCAAAACAGAAAATACCACATTTTGAACTGAATTTTTCCCGCCCAAAATTTTATTTCACGTGAAGAAGATGGAGTCCCCCTATCCATTCATGGGGGTGCCTTTAGTAATTTTTCTGGGTGCCTTTACTACTTTTTCGAGACAATTTTTCCAACAATGTTTATTTTCTGAAAATGCCTATAAACACATAAAATAACACAATTGAGCACTTTCAATATAAAGCATTGAAACAAATCAGACACAAAAATATGTCTATCAAATACCCCCAAACTTATTATTTGTTAGTCCTCGAGTAAATCTAGTCTAGAAAATAAAAATTCCTAGCTCACTGTCGCAAGCATCGCGATTGCACTTAACATATGTAACAAGCCTTTAAACCCCTAGGTGTCCCTAGTGGACGAGTTTTGTCTCGTGAGGGTTTACAAGAGATATACCCACAAAACCATTTACTCCAGTATCTTGCTACTTGTGAACGATTGAAGGTAGACACTAAACATGCTATGGGAGATATCACCCTGTTTTTAATCCAATTGTTGTACACGAGTTTTTTACTCAAGCGTACTAAAATTTATATATAAAAAAACAGAGCACTACTCAGAAAGTCGTACAATGGACCACGATATTCGGAATCTATCAAAGTTCAATCACATGAATACATTTAGAAGATGGATATCTGTCTGAAGGTCAGTGCTAGGATGAATTCTAATGGATTGAGATACGACCCCACTGGTCTTAATCCTTATACTTAATCGGCTCAGCTGGTATATACAAGGGCCCCAAGCGGTCGATTTATTGAAAATAAAACAATTATTTACTTTTTATTATTATTATTATTTTAATTTAATTTTTATTTATTTATTTATTGTCTAAATAAAATACAATAATGGGGCTTGATATCAATCACTCTACTTCATCCCAACTCTGATAACAATCGATGTTGGTGCCCCACCAAATCACTTAGAGAAACGCATAAAATTGCAAAAATAAAAACAGAAGGTGATATGGTCGAGGTAGACTCCGAGATATGGTGACGACTATCATGTTATTCCTAACACTTGAGATATGTCTTTTTATGAATAGACCCTTTATTTGGGTCCCTCAACTCATAGAGCCAAGAGGTTTGTTTCCATCTACTTAGAATGGTCAGTGTCATCCTGAATTGTTCACAAGTTTCTAAATTTTAGAGTTTTTATTATTGCACTAAAAATTTCTCCCTTACCCACAAGCTTAAATCTAACATTGTCCTCAGTGTTTCAAATTAAAAAGCAGTACCAAAAATATAGGTAACAAGAGGAATAAAGAGATAAGTCAAAAAGATAGTAACTGAGTGAAGCGTAACAATCCTTCTCCGGAGAATAAGACAGAAAAAAAAACAAAAAAAAAAAACTATGAAACTTGCTAATTTACAACAACATCCTTGATGGTCAATCAAGGTAAGCATGGTCCTCCAGAGGGACCTCCTCAACATCACCTACAGGAAAAGGCTCTAAAAACAGTTTCAATCTCTGACCGTTAACTTTGAAAGTACTTTTACCATCTTGAGTCTCAATTTTAATAGCACCACGAGGAAAAACAGTGTGGACCACAAAAGGACCGATCCACCGAGAGCGTAACTTCTCGGGAAATAGATGCAAACGAGTATCATACAGAAGAACTTTTTGACCTGGAGAAAATGACTTTCTTAAAATATTTTTATCATGCACAAGTTTTATTTTGTTTTTACACTCCTTAGCACTATCGTATGCATCTCTACGAATCTCTTTAACTCATTGAGTTGGAGTTTTCTGTGAGCTCCTGCCTTGTCAAGCGAAAAATTAAACTGCTTTACAGCCTAATATGCTCTATGTTCTAACTCAACAATAAGGTGACAAGTCTTGCCAAAAACTAGACGATAAGGTGACATTCCAATGGGGTCATAAACGCAGTACGGTAAGCCCATAAGGCACCAATAAGCCTCAAAGACCAGCCTTTCCTATTAGGATTAATTGTTTTCTCTAAAATATGTTTTATCTCCCTGTTGGAAACCTCTACTTGACCACTAGTTTGTGGGTGATATTGGGTAGCTACTTTGTAGGTAATACCATATTTCTTCATCAAAAGCTTGAACGGTCAATTACAAAAGTGTGACCCTCCATCACTAATTATAGCTCGCGGTGTACCAAAACGTGCAAATATGTTATCATTCAAAAACTGGACCAAAACCTTGTAATCGTTTGTTTTACACGAAACCGCCTCAACCCATTTAGACACATAGTTTACAATGACAAGTATGTAAAGATTACCAAAAGAATTAGGAAATGGACCCATAAAATCAATTCCCCACACATCAAAGACCTCAATAACTAAAATAGGGTTCAAAGGCATCATATTTCTACAGGAAATGGTTCCTAACTTCTGGCAGTGCTCACAAGCTACACAGTAACTGTGGGAGTCTTTAAATAATGATGGCAAGTAGAATCCAGACTGCAATATCTTAGCAGCAGTCTTCTTGGCATTAAAGTGACCTCTACAAGCATGATCATGATAAAAGGAAATAATACTAGACTGGTCACTCTCAGGTATACATCTCCTAATTATCTGGTCTGGACAATACTTAAACAAATAAGGATCGTCTCAAAACAAATGTTTTACCTCGTATAAAAACCTAGAACTATCTTGTTTACCCTAATGTTGAGGCATTCGACCAGTAACAAGATAATTCACTATGTTCATAAACCAAGGTAATTGAGAAACAACGAAAAGTTGTTCATCAGGAAAACTATCTCTCACAGGTGGAGAATCATCGGGGGAATCAACAACAAGCCTAGACAAGTAGTATGCTACTATGTTTTTTGCACCCTTTTTGTCTCTAATTTCTAGAGAAAATTCTTGTAACAAAAGGATCCATCTAATCAATCTAGGTTTAGCATCCTTCTTAGAGAAAAGGTACTTCAAAGCAGCATGATCAGTAAAGACTATAACCTTAGAACCTAAGAGATATGATCTAAACTTGTCTAAGAAAAAAACAATAGCTAACAGTTCCTTCTCAGTGGTTGTGTAGTTCAGTTGAACATCATTTTGAGTTTTGCTGGCATAATAAATCACATGAAGTAATTTGTTTTCTCGCTGTCCTAACGCAACACCATTATCATAATCTGAAGCATCACACATGATCTCAAAGGGTAGGTTCCAGTTAGGTGTCTGGAATATAGGGGCGGTAGTGAGCAAAGTATTAAGCTTCTCAAAAGCCTCTAAACAAGCATCATCAAAGACAAACTTAACATCTTTTGCAAGCAAATTGCAAAGATGTCTAGATTTCAAGCTAAAGTCCTTAATGAATCGACGATAAAAACCTGCATGCCCTAAGAATGACCTAATATCTCTTACGGTTTTGGGAACCTGTAAATTCTTAATAAGATCAACTTTGGCTTTGTCTACCTCTATACCTTTATAAGATACGATATTCCCTATAACAATTCCTGATTGAACCATGAAATGACATTTCTCCCAATTAAGCACTAAGTTCTTTTCCTTACACTTATTCAACACTAATGTTAAATGATGTAAGCACTCATCAAAAGATGAACCAAAACCTGAAAAAACATCCATAAAGACCTCTAAAAACCGTTCTACCATGTCAGAAAATATGTTCATCATGCAATGCTGAAAAGTAGTGGGTGCATTACAAAACCCGAAAGGCATGTGTATATATGCAAATGTACCAAAGGGACATGTAAAAGTGGTTTTCTCTTGGTCTTCTGGGGCAATAACAATCTGATTACAACCATAGTAGCCATCTAAAAAGCAGTAATGACTATGTCCAGATAATCGTTCTAGCATTTGGTCGATGAAGGGAAGGGGAAAGTGGTCCTTCCTTGTGACCTTGTTTAATTTTCTATAGTCAATACAAACACGCTAACCCGTGGTCACTCGGGTTTGGATTAACTCATTATTATCATTCTGGACTACAGTAATACCTAATTTCTTGGGAACAACCTGAACGGAGCTGACCCACTTACTGTCTGAAATAAGGTAGATAATACCCGCATCTAACAACTTAAGCACCTCAGTTCGAACTACTTCTTTCATGTTAGGGTTAAGTCGACGTTGTATATCCCTAGAAGGTTTTGTGTCATCCTATAATTAAATATGATGCATACAAACAGTAGGAGTTATACCCTTAATGTATGTTATTGTCCACCCTAATGCTTCCTTATTGTCTTTAAGCACGTCACTAGTCTACCTTGCTGGTTACTATCCAAGTCGGATGCTAAAATCACAGGCAAAGTCTCAGATGGGCCTAAATACACATACCTTAGAGTATCTGGTAGTTGTTTAAGGTCCAACTTGTGAGGCTCTTCTATAGAAGGAATTAGTGTAGACTTAGAAACTGGTAGTCGTTCGAACTTAGGTTTCCATCCATTACTAGTGTCTATCAAAGGGGATGAATCTAACAAAGCATTCACCTCATAATCACACTATCAGCACAATAACTGTTGGAGTCTTTAGCTAAAAACCTAGAACGATCTTGTTTACCCCAGTGTTGAGGCATTCGACCAGTAACAAGATAATTCACTATATTTGCAAACCAAGGTAATTGGGAAACAAAGAATAGTTGTTCATCAGGAAAACTATCTCTCACAGGAGGAGAATCATTAGGGGAATCCATAACAAGTCTTGACAAGTGGTCTGCTACTACATCTTTTGTACCCTTTTTGTCTCTAATTTCTAGCGAGAATTCTTGTAACAAAAGGATCCATCTAATCAATCTAGGTTTAGTATCCTTCTTAGACAGAAGGTACTTCAAAGCAACATGATCAGTAAAGACTATAACCTTAGAACCTAAGAGATAGGACCTAAACTTGTCTAAGGCAAAAACAATGGCTAACAGTTCCTTCTCCGTGGTTGTGTAGTTCAGTTGGGCATCATTCAGGGTTTTGCTAGCATAGTAAATCACATGAAGTAATTTGTTTTCTCGCTGACCTAACATAACACCAATAGCATAATATGAAGAATCACACATTATCTCAAAGGGTAGGTTCCAATTAGGTGCCTGGACTAAGGGGGAGGTAGTGAATAATTTCTTAAGCTTCTCAAAATCCTCTAAATAAGCATCATCAAAGACAAACTTAACATATTTTGCAAGGAAATTGCAAATAGGTCTATAAATCAAGATAAAATTCTTAATGAATCGACGATAAAAACCTGCATGCCCTAAGAATGACCTAATTTCCCGTACAGTTTTGGGAACCTGTAAAGTCTTAATAAGGTCAACTTTGGCTTTGTCTACCTCTATACCCTTAGAAGATACGATATGCCCTAAAACAATTCCTGATCGAACCATGAAATGGTATTTTTCCCAACTAAGCACTAAATTTTTTTCCTTACACCTAGTCAACACTAATGTCAAATGATGCAAGCCCTCATCAAAATATGACCCAAATACTGAAAAAATCATCCATAAAGACCTCTAGAAACTGTTCTACCATATCAGAAAATATGCTCATCATACAACGCTGAAAAGTAACGGGTGCATTACACAACCCGAAAGGCATGCGTCTATATGCAAAAGTACCAAAGGGACATGTAAAAGTGGTTTTCTCTTGGTCTTCCGGGGCAATAACAATCTGATTATAACCAGAAAAACCATCTAACAAGCAATAGTGGCTATGTCCAGCTAATCTCTCAAGCATTTGGTCGATGAAAGGAAGTGGAAAGTGGTCCTTCCTTGTGACCTTGTTCAATTTTCTATAATCAATACAAACATGTCACCCCGTGGTCAGTCGGGTTGGGATTAACTCATTGTTCTCATTCTGGACTACAGTGATACCTGATTTTTTGGGAACAACCTAAACGGGGCTGACCCACTTATTATCTGAGATAGGGTAGATAATACCCTTATCTAACAACTTAAGTACCTCATTTCGAACTACTTATTTCATGCTAGGATTAAGTCTACGTTGCATCTCCCTAGACGGTTTGGTATCATCCTCTAAATGAATCTGATGCATACAAACAGTAGGACTTATACCCTTAATGTATGCTAAGGTCCACCCTAAAGAATTTTTGTTATCTTAAAGTACAGTCACTAGCTTACTTTCCTGATCACTATCCAAGTCGGATGCTACAATTACAGGCAAAGTCTCAGATGGGACTAAAAACACATATTTCAGAGTATTTGGCAATGGTTTGAGGTCCAACTTAAGAGGCTCTTCTAAAGAAGAAATTAATGTAGAATTAGAAAATGGTAGTGGTTCGAACTTAGATTTCCATCTATTAGTATCTAACACATAGGTAGAGTCTAACAGAGCATTCACTTGATCAATGGTGTTATCATCGTCAAAATCTAAGCCAAAATGGGATAGACAACTCTCTAATGGTCTTCAGATAAGATGGTTGGTAATGACTCCTGAACTAATATTCCTATCATGTTCACCTATTCGATGTACGTGTCACCTAGCTCAGGGGGTTGCTTACTAATATTGAAAATATTCATCTCAATAGTCATATTACCGAATGAAAAATTCATAATACTATATCGACAGTTTATGATCGCGTTAGATATAGCTAAAAACGGGCGACCTAATATCACAAGTATCTGGTTTTCTAGGTCAGGGCAGGTTGGGTATCTAGGATAACAAAATCCACAGGATAAATAAACCTATTGACCTCAATAAGAACATCCTCAACAATACCACGAGGAATTTTCACAGACCTATCAGCTAACTGAAGTGTTATTTGGGTAGGTTTTAAGTCACCAAGTCCTATTTGGAGGTACACATGGTACGGAAGTAAGTTCACACTGGCTCCTAAGTCAAGTAACGTTTACCTATTGTGTAGGAAGTGGTAGGGGAACCTGGGTCTTTGTACTTAGGAGTTGTGGTATTCTGGATAATCGAACTCACATGACTAGCTAGAAAGAATTTCTTCTGTATAATAAGTTTTCACTTTCGCGTACAAAGATCCTTAAGGAACTTGGCGTAAGTAGGAATCTGCCTGATTGTATCTAATAAAGGAAGATTTATGTTGACTTGCTTAAAAATTTCCAATATATCATTAAAGTTGGATTCCCTCTTAGTTAGTACTAGTAGTTGTGGGAATTGGGATCTGTGTATAAAATCGGTCTTAGCAGGAACCGCATTGGACTCTTTAAAGACTCTATCAATATCTTCAGTTACTGGATCAGAAGGGTGAACTACAACATGTTCACTATCGGGCATGGTTACCTTATTGTCTACCACTCGACCACTCCTAAGGGTTGTAACAGCGTTCACATTATTGAACAGTTTCTCTCCAAAAGATACTTCATGAACTCCTCTAGGATTGAGTTGTGTATGACTAGGAAAGTTTCATTTTTTCTCTCAAAAACTCATTCATTTGACTAAACTGGTTCCGTAAATCGTAAATAGCCTTTTTATTATCTTGTAAACTTTGTACAACCAATTGCTGAAAAATTTGCAGTGTAATGAGATAAAAGGGTGAGAGACTCTTCTAAACTCATGATCTTCTTAACTGAAGGGTTATAAATTGGGATGGTCCTGAAGGATTCTTAGTGTAACCAAAACCTGGAGGAGCTTGAGTATTACTAGACTGGCCTTGATTCTGACCTTTAGACCAAGAAAAATTAAGATGGTTTCTCCAACCAGGGTTATAAGCTTCAGAATATGGGTCATATCTTTGACGGTTTTCAAACCTAGAGTTTTTATAACGAGCATGAGCTTGCTCTTCATATCTAGCATGGTTTAACCCTTGATTCATTTCTAAGGCATCAGACGTCTAAGGATATCTGACCCATTATCAACTCTATCGTCCCTATGGATAGTATTTCTAGACATTTCTGGTTCTCTCGTCGATAAACGAGACAAAACATGTATCTGGGTCCTGATATGTGAATCTCCCACCACTTATTGTTTCTACCTGCACGGGTTTCACTATCTAGTCCCTCGTATAAAATTTGGGCCATGTGGTGTTTTTCAAAGTCGTGATATGGACACTGGTATAACAATTCATTAAACCTTTCTACATAATCGTGTAGGTTTTCACCTAATTTTTGCTTAAACGTCTGAATAGACTGACGAACAGCAAAAGTCTTATGGTGTAGGTAAAACTTCTTTAAAAAAACCTCTACAAGACCGTCCGAGGTAGTGATTGTTTTAGAAGGAATGAAATGATACCACTCTTTGGCTTTTTCATCAAGAGAGAAGGGAAACAAACGCAACCTAAGCACATCTTTAGGGACATTCGGATAACTCATTGTGTTACAAATCATTTCAAAGTCTCTTATGTGGGTATACTGGCTCTCATTCTCTAACCCCCTAAATATTCGAAGCATGCTAATTGTCCCAGGTTTAATATCAAATTTGACAGTAGTAGTTGGGATAACTACCCCTAGGTCACGTACTACTCTAGAAGGGTTCATACGATCTTTTAGGATCTTGTTTGCCTGGACCTGATTCTCATTATTACCACCCATTTCAGCAAAAACGGTTGTACCACCTAAATCTGTGTAACGGGTCGGACTTAAACTAAAAATGTCATTTTCTTCAAATCTCTCTCCTACACGGATCCAACGACGCATACACAAGTAGAACTACTAGTGTTTAGTAAAAATATGTGCACATGCAAATGCTGGGGTTCACTATTTTAGGTAAGCTTGGGCTACCGCAGCAAAATATACCTACAATCAAAAACTGGTCAAAGGTACAAGACTGGGGTTTTGTGGTGTTTCAGATGATAACGCCCAGAGGGTTGACCGTATTTTCCCACAAGTTTTCCTAAAAATCGGTGTCTGACGAAAGATGCAATTAGTGTGTGCACTTATTTTTTTATAATAAATAAAATACTAAAAATAAAGCAAACAAACAAACAAAATAAAATTCCAAAACAAGAAAATAAGGAAAATAAAAACTAATAAATAAAGTCCAAAAATAAAATTCTTTGTCTTTTCTCCGTTCTTTTTGTTTTATCTTTAGCTTTAATCCGAACCTTTAATTAGCTCTGATTTCTTTTTGATCCAAAATCTGCAACAAAAAGATAAATATCCAAGAAAACGTAAAATAGAACAAAAGAATAAAAATCTTAAATAATAAAAAACTAAAAACTAAAACTAAACCTAAACCTAAAAACAAATCTAAAAATAAGTTTACGTCGGCGGCGCCAAAAATTGTTGTGATTGTGATAGTGGTAAGAAAGGATTTATTTCAGAACTTGTGAAGATTTTGATTTTAGACTTAAGAATTAAAACTAAACTAGAAATAGCAAAACTTAAATGAAAAATTGATTTCAAGATTTTAAAACTAACCAAGAAACTGGATTCCATTACTACACATAATTGAATAATGTTATAAATATTTCAAAACCCTAGTCACTTGTTAAGTCCTTTTATTTCTAAATTCACTAATAATCAAGCATATTCTCAAATATTATTTGTACCCATTAAGCATAGATTGTCAACTGATTTAAGAAAGTATAACCTATCAAATTGAATCACAAATAATTAGGAAAATTATGCAAATAATTTAAAACTCTTCAGAAGCAGTGATTAAGTGAATTATATAATTAAACTAGAGAAAATAAAATAATTACCCATCAATCATGCGTAAATAGCTTCCTCCATTGCCTTGGTTACCTGAGAACTAGCTCATCATGGTAAACAACATATCAGAATAGTCATGGCTCAAAAATTGCTTACAAAGATGAAACGGAGAGGAAAATTATAAAACAACGAGTTTGCAACGTTTATATGCGCTACAGAATCACTGTTACAAAACAAGTATTTCAGAGCTAAAGATAATGTTGCAAAGCTGCAGATAAATATTGCAGTTAGGATGAAAAAACCGTGATAGAGTGGTTGAAGAAATCGTTGCCTTATCTTCTGTTCTTCAACGACATAAACTTCTTTTTTCAACTCGTGATTTCTCGCTCTGCTTGTCTATAAACTCTCCCTAAATCTCCATCCCTCTTTTTGGAACTCCAACAACCCTTTTATACACTCCAAGCTAAATTATCTCCCAAGTTATCTTCCAATATTCTTTTCTTCTCTTCACGGGAAATAGTCCTTCGAGATTGATTTCTTTCCTGTTTTTCCTCTTCTTTCCGCGTCCAAGAGTTATCAAAATTCTTTCCTAAACTAGATAGAGTCAAATCAGAGAAGATTCTCCCCTTTTTAACTAAGTAACTTCCAAAAATAATACCCGAGTATTGCTCTGCCCTGTTTTGCTTCAAATCGATTATCCAACCTTATTTAACCGAATCAAACACATATACCAAACTTGTTTATCCCTAATAGGCCCAAAGAAATCCAAGGCCGTGATTGAATCTCATTAAAACTTTTCCGAATCCAAAACAGAAAATACTACATTTTGAACTAAATTTTTTCCGCACGAAATTCTATTTCACGTGAAAAAGATGGAGTCCCCTTATCCATTCCTGGGGGTGCCTTTAGTAATTTTTTGGGTGCCTTTAACATTTTTCCGAGCCAATTTTTCCAACAATGTTTATTTTCTGAAAATACCTATAAACAGATAAAATAACACAATTAGTACACAATTGAGCACTATCAATATAAAGCTTTGAGACAAATCAGACACAAAAATATGTCTATCAGGAATATGATTCCATACTGTTTGTACCTAAAAATTACTCATAGGTAAAACAATGTACTGTAGAATTACTTTCGTTAGATTCAGAAATCAAAATCATACAGGACAAGTCTAAACCATGAAATTAGCCGTTATGTCCTGCTTCAGTCACAAGAAGAGAAGATGGGTTGATCTTAGAGGAGGGAAGCAGAGTAAGTTGAGGAAATCAATGGTGATGAATTATGTGTAAAGATGCTGAACTATGAAGAATAACAGAGTTTGTGAGAATGATAAGCTTGTTCTGTTTTTTTTTCTGAATAGGCTAAGTAGCATTTTTATAGTAGTTAGGAATACACATTTTTTTCCTTGTAAGTAGTGGAGGTAGTGACGAGATGGAGAGATGGAGATTGTGGAGATAATGGTGTAACCACGCCCATTATGTTTGGGAAGTTTCTGGAAACTCCTAAACCATTACTCTATTATTTCTTTAACTGCTATAACCGTCACCACTACTTCGTAATTTTCCCATCATGGGGTGTTGCCACACCGCATGTTGCTATAAGCCACCAAACCAATACCCATGAAGAATCCCCTCATATAACATGTTTTGATTTCTCGTAGGAGTTAGTGGAGTCATGGACTACCAGAATCAAAGCACGTGAGTAATTGGGAATTTTTCATAAGATAACACAACATGGTCATGACATATTTGTGGCATGTTTGTAACATGCAATTTTTGCTAGCAACAATGGCGCATGCGAGTGTTATAGGCGTGACTGGGGTGTTGCTAGCACATGCTAGTGTCGTGGCTATGTCCTAGGTGATGGCGCTAGCAGCGAAGGATGACGCTAGAACGAGCAGGCAAGGAAAGGTGTGACACGAGCATTGGCGAGAATGGCTGCAGCGAGAAGTAAGGATAGTGCTAGCGCATGCGCTGCTGGCCTGGCGTTGGCGTGTGGGCTAGTGCTAGCTGGTGTTGGTGCGTTGGCGCTAGTGCTAGCTGGTGTTGCGTTGGTACTGGGAACATGGCTAGGGCTTGTTAGTGCAGCGACCATAAACTATGCATTGCTAGCGCTGGCACTTGCCAATATCGTGGCCATAGCCATGGTCTGCTTAGGGCTTCTCAATCGCATGAGATTAATGTTGGCATTATGCTCGGCCTTTGTGTAGTGTATACAGAACATATTCAAGGAATTCAATCGTGGAAGTTTGCGACTTGAGATGATGTTCGGTGTGACTCTGCATTTAGATGGTATGCATCTAATTTGTGTTTTCATTCAGAGATGACATATCATTCATTCCGAATGTTCATAATTTTGCATAATCAGTGTGCTCTGATTAATGCAGATGGTTTGCATGGACACATATGAAATAACAAAGGTTTAGCCGAATAAAGCCCCTGAAATTTTACGGATGCATACATATTTAAAAAAGCTACATGATGAATGTAGTCATGAGATGAATACACATTCTCAATTGTCTTGTGTAATATAAGACAGAAGTACGTATCCATAATTCTGACGTCGGGTCAGAGATTCGTTTATTATACTTCTGCAGCCAGGTAGGATAATTTTACAATTCATACCCTTGTCAAAAACTCACCATCTACACATACCAAGGTTTGATAGATGGGTCACATGTAGGGTCACGGCCTATAGTCGTGACCATTATAACGCGTTTTAACAGGTGTGAGCACGTTTCGGGTAAAAAACGCGTTGTTTAGGGAAAAACGCGTATTTTTGACGTTTTTTAAAAATAACGGGTGTGATAACGGTTTAACAGAAGAAAAAAAATCATGATATGAATTTCCTATCTAACGGTTTTAACATGCGTGAAACGGTTATAACGGGTTTAAATAACGTTGTTACTACGTTTTTTTTTATTTTATTTACTTATTCATTTATTTTGATTCTTTTAATTGTAATTTTTAATTTTTATTTTAAAAATGAATAATTGGGTAAAAAATATTTTTATATATTTTTTAGAAAAAAATGGGTATAACGGATGTGAAAACCGAAAAAACAGTCTAAAAACTTATGTTCAAATGATATTTAAAAAAAAAATATATAAATCAATTTTTTTAAAAACGGTTATCACATACGTAAAAATGGTTATAACAGGTCTAATAACATCGTTTTTTCTATTTATCGATATTATTTAAACACGGATATCAGTGATCCTCACGGACATATTATATATGACCGTTAAAATTAACGGCGTTTTCTCGGTAAAAACGGTCATTTTCAAACCTTGATACATGCCCATCGAACAAACACACAGGTAGGACAAAAGGTTGTAACGTAAGAGCTAGGAAATCTGAGACCACAGAAACCCGTACCCCTCTTCTCTTCCTAGGTATAGCAAACAGTTTTCCCTTCTTTCTAGAAAAAAGAATGCGTGCCTTGGGCATTATAACTTGTACGTTAAATTTGCCGCTTAGATTTGTAAGACCAACAACATCAAAGAAACAATTTCCCTTCTCCAAATCGAAACTTGATTTTCACTCTTTCAATTTTGAAAGGTACTGTTATAATCTTTTATCTAGGTTTTTATTTTTCGATAGTCGAGGTTTAATTGCACTTGTAGTTGTATACCACATTCTGCCTACTTATTTAAGGATTGCTTTTTTTTTTCCTCCTTTTTTTTTTCTCTCTGTAGTAGAATTAGGATGAGCAGCAGTAGCAAAGTGACTGAACCAATTTTTCCTAGCTTCATTCATGTTGTCGATAAAGAAGACGGAGGAAGTCTTTCAAGAGGTACAAGTGATGGTATATATGAATTGTTGTTAGATTCTGATATCGTTAGGTCTATATTCTATAAATGGTTAAGTAGTTAATGTTCGTTTTATTATTATTGTATTTCAGGTTTGAGATTCCGTATTGTATCATATAATATCTTGGGCCAGGTAATAACAAAATCTTGATAAAAATATCAGATATCGTTTATTCTTGTTAGTTTTAACTGGTTATTTCCTTAACAGATGAATGAGGACCTGTATCGTTTATCATTTATCCTTGATTCTGTCCATGAGATTCATCCACTGCCATGTAAAGATGGCCTGTATACCTGTGTTGCTGCCAGACACTAGTACAAAGTCTTGGACACAAATGGCTGTATGTGGGCATCGCAAATATCTGTAGGGTAGAGTGTCCTTTTAGATAGCATCACCATAACGTGTTTAAGTTAAGTCGTGCACCATATACATGTATGTAACTCTTGTTATGTATTTACTATTATCTTGTTAAATTACTTGATGCAACAATTTATTTGACAGGCAGTAAAAAAATATGAATATTTGTAGGATTTATAGTGAATTAAGAAATTTCATGAAATTGGCGTTTTCTTGTTCTCTGAGTTGGAATACGTCAAATCTGTGTTTTACCATATGAGAATTAATGCTGTTAGTGCATTTTTATTTCCAGTGTTATGTGAAGAGTTCTTACTTTCCTCACTCTCCAAAGCCCTGCCTTAGGTAATCAAACTTATGATACTGAGTAATTCATCGTTTATTTTTGATTTTTTTGATTTTTTTCTTTTTCGTATCAGCGAAATAGTACATTTGGTATTATGTAAGCATGTTACTTGTCTATCTCTTTTGAAGGTTTAAGGCACGATCTGAAGCAGTTTTGTCAACAATTAAAAACCTCGAGTCTGATTTCTTATGCATCCAGGTCGTTACTGCTTCTTTTTTCTCTATCAAAGAGAATTAATGTATTTAACTTATTTTCAAATATGAGTTTCTCATGTTTTAGTTTTTGTGATTCAACTCATTGTAATTGGGCTTTTCATTATTTTGCAATTAGTTTGATTTAATGCTACCATCTTTACTAAGACAGTCATTGATCATTCCAGGAACTAGACGAGTACGACAGCTTTTACAAAGAAAATGTTGAAAGTCTTGGCTACTCGAGTATATATATTCAGAGGAGTGGAAAGAAGCGTGACGGTTGTGGAATCTTCTATAAGTGCAATAGGTATCTTAATTTTTTTAGTTAATCTCTTCGTGTAGCCTATTCAGAAGTCATTCAATTTGTTCCTTCCCTAGAACCTAAAGATGAATTATCAGGGTTTGAAATCTATCTGTGAAATCAATTTTTTTCCATGAGAACGTATCAAATAACAAAATGAGATCAATGTAACAGAAAACTTCAATTATACGGAGTTCTCTACAATATAATCGGAAAAAAATCAGCTGTTTTTTAACGTTCATTCCTTTTACCTTCCTGGAAATCACTTTTTTATCTTATTCAGTGCAGAATTGGTCTTGGAGGACACAATAGACTACAACGACCTTGTAGAGTCTGTTCAAAATAAAGCGGTATCTATTTGTAAGTCTGATGATCACCATGTGATGCTTAATCGATGTTACGTTACGAGTTACTCTTTCTTTTATACTCTCTGTTCTACTGAAGCATGCGCTGTACTTTTTGAATTTTATACTTTCTGTAATCTATTCTAGAAAGCTACAATTTGCGATTTCTGGATAAGATCATATATGTGCATGGATTTCTTTTTTCTCTGCCTGATTTATGTCTACTATTCTCGTTGCTAAATGGTTTGTGATATTTACAATAAATCCTTTTTAGCATCCAAGGAAGATTTTGGTGACCGTGGAGATCCTCATGATCCCCGTGTAAGGTTAAAACGTGACTGTGTGGGGATAATGGGAGCATTTAAACTTAAGGAATTTCATCAACATCTGATTATTGTGGCAAATACACACATTTACTGGTAAAGATGGCCTATATGATGTCATTTATATATTATTATTGAATACATTTTGGTTTGTCTCGCTAAGAATCCCATAACTGCCATTTAATTACTAGGTAATCAGACAGCACACAGAAGACAATTGCACAGACACTTTATGATAGTCTTGTAGAGATGCTTATGTTCATAAAATCTCATGGGTTGCTTCTTTTTAGTTAGTTAGTGTATTTTGATATTCAGTTTAGAATGTTGACAATTTGTGACGACAGGGATCCTGAATGGACTGATGTGAAGCTTGCACAAGTAAAGTATCTTCTTTCACGGTTGGCTCGGTTTAAAGAGGTTGCTTCAAACAAATTCGGTTGCACATCCTCTGTTGTTTTATGTGGTGACTTCAACTCTACACCTGGAGATAAGGTTAGTCTTCATAGTTACTCAAGTTATTACGGTCTAGTTTTTCTCTTATGTATTAGACGTCTAGGTTTTCAGCAGGATACTGGAAATTATTTTGGTGCTTTTTACAGACATAACTTCGTTTGAAGTTCGACTGAACCCGTTACAAGTTCTTGGGTTCTTTCTCCCTTGGTTCAATCCTAACCTGAATTTGAAAAATAGGTAAGAATAATGAAAGAACTGATGAGACTCACTAAGCTCGAATTTAAACCCAGATGGGAAATCTATTTCTCGTACAGACCATATAAATTACAAAGGAGTGGGATTTCTCATTTTAACTGACCGCTGTGCAGAAATAGTAATGGAGGGGTTTGTCATTTTTGGTCTTTCTCCTTGGTTAAAACTGAAAAGAAGGACCCTATTATCCATATCTTGACACCTAGCTGATATGTAACGGTCGAGACATGATAATTTATATGAACAAGAAGAATCATTCCACCTTTTAAAAAATGTATGTATATAATAAAAACTGTTTAGAACTTTAGATAGATTGATTTGTTTGGATTCTACTTTAACTTTTGCTGCTGTTTGTCCAGGTATACGAATACCTTATTTCAGGGAATTCTACTGTGATCCCGATGGTAGAAAATACCAAAGAGCTACCAATTTCCTTGCGCAGTGTTTATGCTTCTATTGGAGGTGAACCACTGTTTACAAACTGCACGCCAGGTTTCACTGGTACCCTCGACTACATATTTTTTTCCCCCTCTGGGCACCTAAAACCGGTTAGTTACCTTGACCTTCCTGCCAGTTCTCAGTCGGCTGATGTAGTTGGTGGATTACCAAACTACCATCACCCTAGCGATCATTTACCTGTAGGAACTGATTTTGAAGTTTATAGGAATTTAGAATTCAATCCAGACAGTGCTTCTACTGATATTACAAAATTAGAATTATGACTTGGATCATTTGTTAGCTAGTAATTAGGAAAATGGGAACTTTGTCTTCTTGTTATTGTCTCTACAAATCTAACTTTTCTGAGAATGTTTTGCTTGAGTGCAAGTGTCAGCTAGCACAGGTGATGGTATGTGCTTAGTCGGCAGCTTAAGCCAGGGTTGAATTCCAGCTAGTATCAAAGTTGGCTGATCACTTCTAAACTTGCTCACACACTTACCTTGGCCCCGAAATAATATATTTTTTTTGTTCAAATTTGTTTTTTTAAGTAACTGCTACAGCTACTTACATTACAGATTCTTTCTTGTTGTAATATATTTTTTTTTAAACCATAATAAGGGTTAAGGTAAATGACGTTTTGAAACATAGGTTGACGAAATTGGTTATTTCTCTTGTTTCTGCTAGCAATTGGGCATTAAAATATCATACGAAAATCTATGCTCACTGTTCTCAAATATTGGTACCTAGTTATGGCTATCAATATCATTATGCATGTCGCTTGAAACTCAGCTTTGGATTACAGGTCCCATGAGCAAACTATTGCTACTCTCTTCACTCAATCTCGTAGCAATCTTTTTGTTCTTGGGTAAACAAGACTTGTATATTAAGAAAGAAAGTTAGGCGTAAAGCTTACTTACATAAGAATTTGATTCTTAGAAAGAGAATCAAATAGGAAACTTGGTGCTTCAGACGTCACATGGCAGGATTAGCATGAATTGTCTTTGGAGGCTAGTTAATGCGTCACCTGGTTACCGAAGTGCTCAACAAAAGAAAAAAGATAGCTAGAGGTAAAACAAGTCTCAGCAATGTTACGAGCTTCCTGAAGGGGATGGTACTGCCCTGCAGTTTAAGCTTGAGTTAAAAAAAAATAAAGTATGTTTAAAGCATCTCCTCCAGGCTCCACCTTTTCCAGCTGCATTTCCTTTGCTCATATTATGGCTTATTGAGCTGCTTTCCTCTCCACCTTCTCTGCACTTAGCGCCATCATTTGGTTTCATCTTTTAAGCCGAGATAACCACCAACGTCTCACATGACTATGCCAATGCCTTCAGTTTTACTAGTTTGATAGGAGTTACCAAAATCATATTTTGAGAACCCATCTATCTGTTTGACTAGAGTTCCCTATTGCAGGCTGTGTCATGTGTAGATCATTTCTAATATGATTTGCAAGATAGAGATAAGATCGAATTTCAGTTGCTATGTGTTTAGGATCAGGTGAAAGTTAAGATTTTTTTAAATTTTTTTTGCAGCGTCTTGCTTTTCAGATGAGCCACACCAGTATAGCACATCTTACTCCCCAATTCCCATAGTTGTATTGCCAGACATGTGGTGCTGCATTCCAATTTATATCCACTGAGGTATTGTGCAAACAAAAGCTCCATCTGTAGGTGATGCCTGCAACTCGAGCAATATTACTCTTTCAATTTGGCAAAGTAAAAGCAAGTTATACAGGGTCTCATTAGTATCATATCAGAGAAGGCAGCATAGAGAAATATTCATAGAGGAATATCAAAGTTATTCTTCCTAAAATCACATAAGCATTTAAAAACACCCTAGGATGGGATTGCATATCCTGGATTCTTTTCCATTTTGGTTGTGGAGAAACTTTACCTGGATTAGACAAATTATAATGTTGATTAACTGGAAAAGTTACCATCATTAGAGAGTCACCATTTCCACCCTTTATTGGAGATGCTCTAAGTCCCTTTTTGCTGATTCTGCCGTGTTAGTAGGTAGAAAATTAGACTTGCGTTGCAACTTCAGGGTAATCAGTTGACTTCCACCCCCCAGAACAGCAGTTGTACAATATTTTTAAGTCCTTGCGTAGTAACCCTGGAGATGGTTATCTTTAGAACAGCACTGAGTCACTTGCCCCATATGGACGGAGAGGAATCATACGGACTTTCGAGAAAAACGTGCGAGATAAGATGGTTATAATAGAGGTGGAAGCACCCTTTTATAAACCAGAAGGGGCGCCAAACCCTGGCCAGCTCTGACATACTGAACACCTATTGTATGGAAGTTTTTTCTGAGTAATATGGTTAAAACTTTATTGACTGAACAAAAAGAACTTTACAATTCAGTTCAAAAAAAAAATTCCTCCCCCTACTGGAAGTCCCCCTTATTTTTCAGTATCATTGTATGCCCCCCAAAGTTCCTGAACCTCTTAACTATTTACAATCTAATACAGTATCCCAGTGAGTAATCAGCTCTCTAATGATATGTCATTGAACCATTGAGAGTTTGAACCCCAAAAATATAGCAAACTTTTTGTCTCAGTGATTGAAGTATCCGCTTTTCTTCCCCTTTTCTTAGCCATTATTCTTTGATTACGTTCAGACCACAAACTCCAGCATATTGCGAATAGAATTGCAGGCCAAACTTTCCTGCCCTTGTGTTTCCGTTTTGGTTGTGCCCATGTTTCCGGTTTCTGGGTTATTGTGTCTTTATGCACCCATGAGACTTTGTAGTTGGATATCGATGCAGTGTGGAAACGTTAAAACTGATACTGATGCAGCGGATATATGTAAATGAAAGAAAGAGTAAATGAAAGAAAGAGATGATAGATTGTTCAGACCTCAAATTATTCTTACGAATAACGATTATGAACGAATGATACAGACCTCGCAACTCCGAAGAATCATAAATATGGATAAGATAATTAATTAGACCTCAGGTGAACCTGACTATAAATAAAAATCAAAATAAAGTTTAGCAATAACAAAATAAATTTATTAACCAAAAGAGTCCCCTAATTTTCGTTTTTGGAGCTCCTTATATAGATAACTCCTACTAAACAAACCCTAAATTTATCAAAAACATAAAAAAAAAAAAAAACGTGTTTCCCAAGGTATCTACTAACTTTTGGCAACTTTCCTAACTTATTAAATCCGAAAATTAATTATTTTTCTACTAAAAATAATATTAACAAAATATAATAATAATAATAAAATAATATATTTATTTTCCATAAATCTCTCTACATCAGATATGAAATAATTCCAGATTCAATAGCAAAGCTGCAATGTATTAGCAAGTGATTTACTGTTTCTTCCTGATTGTTGTAGAAGCAACACATCTTGTTTTCAATGTCACAATCTCCTTTACTTAAATTGTCCACTGTGGGTATTGCATTTTGCACAGCAGACCATATGAAAAAAATGTACTTTGTAAGGGACTGGTTAGACCCAAATAGCTTTAGAGGAAATTGAAGATGGGGAGTTCACCTGTTCTTTGATTAGCCAGCTGTAGCAGTCCATTGTTGAGAAGTTCCATGCAATGTCCATTCTACATTGTCTTCTCCTTCCTCCAGATTTGGTGGTTCACCAATGGCAGATAGCTAGTTTGTCATTTCAACTAATTCTTGCCCATTAGGGTGTTTTTTTAATTTTATTCTCCACCTTAGGCATTCATTAGATCAGGGATGTAAGTATCTTTTTCTTTCATTATTTTAGAAATGGTTGGATACAGAATCTTCAATGGAGCATTTCCTTTCCACTTATCAAACTAGAATTTCACTGAACACCCATTTTAAACTCACTTTTGTGATATGTTCAATTATATTATTCCCTTTATGAATTCCTTTCCAAAGCCCTCTTCCATGTGGTTGCCAAAAATCCTTTTTTCTGGACTTTGCCTTGCTTTGCACCACCTTTCTCAAAAGTGCTTTCTTCTCTGTTGCATATCTCGAACTCCAGTTAGAGAAAATAACAAGATTTGTAAGCTTTAAGTGGATTACACAACTTGTCCCATGTTATCCAACAAATCCTCTTTCGCCCTGCAGTTGAGTCCCACAAGAAATCTCTTATCATCTTCACCATCTTCTTCTCTACTTCACTTGGCATAGGGATTATTGACAGAAGGTATACAGGGAGACTAGCAAATGCACTATTACTGAGTATGATTTTACCTGCCTTGGTTAGGAACCCACTCTTCCATGTTGCTAGTTTCTTTTGAAACTTCTCAAGAATTGTGTCCTAGATAGATGATTTTTTGGCAGTTGCACCCGATGGCGACCGAAGATTCGATCGAATTCGATCCGATTTAGTTTTAACTAAAATCTTCCACTTTATAATGAATGTATATATACGTTATTAATTGTTGTTTTTTTTACACCACAGTTTTTACATGCCACACTTTTTTAATTTTTTGTTTTAATTTGAAGCAATTGAAGGTGAAGTTGATTGAATTCGATATATTTGATGTAGTAAAAATATAATTGGGGACCCCAAATCTCTGATTATGAAATCAATTTTATGAAAATATGATCAATTTTGATCCAATTTGATTGAATTGAATGAAATTGATGCAAATTAGATTATTAGACCACAGTTTTCTCAAGGTTTTTAGGTCGAAATAATTAACTACCAATTCGAGTTTTGATCGATACCCAAATACATTATTGGTGTTGAAGGTGGGTTTTTGCCGCAGGATAAAATTGTCTCTGGTCCCGTATCAGAAATACACAATATGTACGATTCACAAGAATCTAGATTATATAGACCCAACCAGTGGTAGTAGGTGATCTACATTGATCCCTAGGGATTGTTTATGTATTTATGTGCTAGAGCTTCACCCAGCTAAACTTTCAGTATTTTATAAACATTTAATATACTTATTGTATATCTCAATATATCTATATCTTTATTGTTTGACTCAGTACCTCTGTATAAATTCTCATAACTTCACTGTGCTCGCTGCAATACTTCCCATGATGTTCTATGATTATATAGAACGAATGTCAAGCTCCTAAATGGATTACTCGCTAGTTTAGAGCAACTTGAACCCGTTCCAAGTGCAATAATTTTACAACTGAATTCCTTGAATTCGTGTTATATATATACATCAATATTTAGAAACCCTTTGAGCAATATTGATACACTACTATATTATAATATTCATATTCTAGAATTTCAGTACTTAAAGTTTATTAATCAATTGTATAGTCATTCGCTGGAATGAGAGTTACTAAGCACATCCATGTCTGCTCTTAGATGAGCCATATGTATTAATCAATTGCATCATGATTCCATCTCTCATAAAATGATGTCACTAGCTTGAATCACTCACATAGTGATCCCATTAGCTTATATTGATAATATATCATGAGCTGACACCATCTGCGAAGTTTTTCCATAGGATTTGTATCACTCAGTGAGGGATGCCATTAAGTTCATCGTCTATGAGATGATACCAATGCATGTATCATCACTGAATTACTGCTGATCATTCAGAATTATTTATCAATCGACGAGATTAACATAGTAATGTTTGTGCTTCACTGCCAACTTCCACGACTCTCAGGCGTCAATATCAAGCTTTTATTGACATAATTATCTCTTTACTCATTAATGGTCAATCATCATCTTGCACCAATGCCATGATTTCCCTACTGACTACGAGTACCCAGCTACTCGACTGCCAACATCTGGCATAAGTTACAAGCAGCGGCATCACTATGCCATCTAAATACCCACGACTAAAATCATCAGATCTCAACGCTCGATAATATTAAGAGTCTAGTATACTTGACTTACTAGGTCACTGATAGACTTACTAATTTCACTAGACTTGATACTAATCGGTCTACTTAATTAATTAGTATTCTAAGCATCTTGCCTCGTTAATTAATTGAGTAAGTCATTCTTATGATTTAACTTATAATAGTAGGATTTCTACTATTAATTTATGTCACATGGGGGGATATTCATTAAGGTTTTGTTCTGGCAGTCTACAACAAGTGCGGTGTAGAAACACTCACAATGAAAAGTAATTGAGTTGTGGGAGCGGTTGAGAGAGTAAAGGGAATAGTGGTCGTACATAAGTGAAAGTTTTCCTAAATATTGCTGACACGACTTCACCACCATATTTGTAGTCTCCACTCTTCCACTCCTCCATAACTCACACTTCTAACTAGACTAATGTGTTGAACTACTACTATAAATAGATAACTCAATCTATTAATAAAGGATATATCAGACAAACGTAAACAAGCCTAGTCTTCTACACAGTAATTTAACAATTTAACACTATAAAATGCATCGTATTGTGATCTCAAAACTTTTTATGCTTCCCTCATTAAGATCAACCCTTTTCCTCATTTTTGACTGAAGCAAGAGTCGAACGATTATTTCTTGGTTTAAGCGAGTGTTGTAAGATTTTGATATTTCGTACTCATTCAAGCTTCATCTTACCCCTCACTTTTCGTAGTATTTTTTTTACCTTAAAACAATTGGTGATCACAGTGGGAGATCAATTTATCGATTGTAAAATCAATTTCTCAATTTCTCAAGATGGTTGACTTTGGTCGGGTTCAGAAACTACCAAACCCAACTCAATTGGTGCTACTTCCAGTACCACTATTCCTGGTACCGCACCCTAGTACCACCGGTGCCGCCAACTCCCTTATGTTTGGCCGAACTCCTGAAGTCAGAAATACTCAAAATCAGCCAAGCACAACTGATATGATAAAGAGGCAGAAAACTCTTGCTGAGACTCAAGCTGGGATGGAAGACACACAGAAGGAGTTGCTTAGTTTTCTCAAGACGTTGACAAAGCACTTGTCACCAGGACAAAATCAGTGTCAGATGGAGCAAATTAAGAGTGCTCCTAAGATTAACACTGATGGCACGGGCCCTCCGGGATTCACATTGGTGATGATGAAGTTCATGACTAGACTGATCGAGAAAAGACAAGAATACACAACCCAATTTCATCACTCGTGAAGATCTGGAACGACTTTACAAAATCACGAAAACAGGACTCTGCCTATCTTCACCAACACCATCCTCTAGCAAAGTTGAAAAAAACGTACTTATGGGTGGGGAATGAGGCAAAAAAATTACATTAAATATATTTGTGTATATCTTTGTTACGGTATACTAGAAGGACGCGTCATTCCGGATTATCGTCTAGGAGATATATGACCAAAACTTTGGAGTATGTTACAGCTCAAAATTCCCTGGATACTTTCAGATTTTGTGTTTTTGATGCAGCGGATAATAAAGAAAAGAAAGAAAAGAGAGGTTTTGTTCAGACTTCAAATATTCCTAGGAATATCGACTATGAACAACGATAATTATTTAGACTTTGGTTTCCCGACTTTAAATAATAATCAATTAAACTTGAACAAGTTTAAGAAAATAATTCTTATTAATCAAATTCAATTGTTTAAAATAATACATGGAGGACTCTTTTATAGACTTGGGGAAAAACCCTAACTTGCTAGTCAAGAAAGGATGAAAAAAACCCCTAAACCGACTCAAACCCTAATTTGCTATTTTTGGCAAATTTTGGTCGACCTAACATAATGAAAGTACTCATAAAATAAAACTATTTTCCGCAAACGGCGACCCAAACGGACTCCTAACGAAGAAGTTATTAACAAAACAAAAACTTTCCTAAAATAGCAAAAACGCCTGTTTGAAGCCCTAAACGATGGAATTTGGATAAAATATGAAGACCATGAGAAGAAGTCGTTCTATGTCTTGATCGTTGACCCATTTCCAATCAAAATGGACCTCTTTTGAGCTAAATTATGACACTCGGGTCTTTAGCCTCCAAATAGGCTATAGCCTGCTCATCTGCATCATTCTCCCGGGGCTGAGAGAAATTCGCCCTCGAATTTTCTTGGTCATCATCAGAATTATCACCATTATACGACACCAAGTGTTTGACATTAAAAACATCAGAAGTCCGGATGTGACTTCGAAGCTTTAACTTGTAGGCATTAGGATTAATCTTCGCGATAATTTCCAAGGGACCAATCTTGCGCGCCTTCAGTTTGTTATACTCGCCAACTAGAAAACGATCTTTTGTCAATATTGCCCACACAAAATATCCTACTGCAAAATCCACAACTTTCCGTTTCTTATCTGCCGCCTCCTTATACCTCTCATTAGCTCGAAGCAACTGTTCTTCAGCCAACCTGTGAACCTGTTGCAACTGTTGGATACGTTCTTCGGCACGAACTTCAATTCTCTTTAGATCAGGAACATGTGCTAAATCTACTGGTGCTCGTGGATTATATCCATAAACAACCTCGAACGGACTCATACCCAGACTACGGTTTACTGAACGATTAAATGCAAATTCAGCTTGGCAAAGTTTCTGATCCTAACTCTTCGAATTGTCTCCAACCATACACCGTAGTATATCACCCAGCAAATGATTCACAACTTCTGTTTGGCCATCACTTTGAGAATGATACGAACTACTAAAGTTAAGCCTTCTATTAGCTAATTTCCACAAGGTTTTCCAGAAATAACTAAGGAATCTTGTGTCTCGATCACTAACAATTGAACATGGCAATCCATGTAGACGATACACTTCACGGAAGAACAATTCAGCTACCTTCGGTGCATTAGTAGTCTTCTTGCAAGCAATAAAATGAGACATTTTTGAAAAACGGTCAACAACTACAAATATTGAATCATGTCTCCTCTGAGTTCGAGGTAAACCCAATACAAAATCCATGCTCAAATCTTTCCAGGGTTGACTTGGAACTTTCAATGGCATGTACAACCATGCATTAATTGCTTTTTCTTTTGAAACTTGACAGGTTCGACATCTATCCACTAATTTAGCAACTTCACGCCTCATTGTTGGCCAGTAATATGACTTCGAAACAAGTTGGAAAGTCTTATCACTTCCCATGTGCCCCTCGTCATGTAACTCCTTAATAATCTTCAATCAGAGACTACAATCAGGAATACACAATTGGTTACCTTTGAAGAGAAATCCTTTATGCATAAGGTAACCACTTCGTTTGCCTTAACTGAAATCATCCACAATCTCCGCAAAGTTCGGATCGGTTAGAATATGGTCAGAATATGAATCAAAATCTATTACCTCAGTTCGTATGGTGTTGAGTATCATACTCCTTCGGCTTAAGGCATCAGGAACTTGATTCTGTGACCCAGCTTTGTGCTTCAGTACAAAAGTGAACTCTTGCAAATAACCATCCCACTTACCATATTTAGAAGAAAGCTTCTCTTGACTGTTGATGTGCTTCAAAGAATCATGATCAGAAAACATAATGAACTCGTTATGAATTAGATAGTGACGCCAATGCTTCAAGGCTTGAACTATAGCATAAAACTCCACATCATAAGTACTATAGTTGAGCTTAGAACCATTTAACTTCTCACTGAAATACGCTACAGGTCGTCCTTCCTGACTTAAAACAGCTCCAATTCCCATCTTTGATGCATCACAGTGTAGTTCAAACGGCTTGCTTATCAGGTAACACCAATAGTGGTGCAGTTATCATCTTTGTCTTGACAGCTTCAAAGACTTCGTCAGCTTCCTCAGACCATGAAAACTTTCCTCCTTTCATGCATTCAGTAATGGGTGCCATAATGGTGCTGAAGTGGGGAATAAAGCGTCGGTAAAAAGAAGCGAAACCATGGAAACTCCTTACCTCGTGTAATGTAGTAGGTGTAGTCCAATTTCTCACAGCTTCAACCTTGGACTCACCTACCTTGATTCCATCCTTGGTGACGACATAACCGAGAAATAGAACTCGATTTGCCATGAATGAACACTTTTTGATGGCCTCAAATAATTTCTCCCTGCGTAGAACTGAGAGCACTTCTCGAAGATGTTGAACATGCAAGTCCATTTTAGCACTATAAAGAAGAATATCATCGAAATAAACAACCACAAAAATACCGATAAAGGGTATGAGTACTTGATTCATGATACGCATGAATGTACTTGGCGCATTGGTCAACCAGAATGGCATAACCAGCCACTCATATAATCCTTCTCGGGTTTTCAAAGCAGTTTTCCACTCATCACCTTCACGAATTCTGATATGATGGTACCCACTCTTCAAGTCGAGTTTGTTAAACACTTTTGCTCCACACAACTGATCTAACAATCATCTAATATGGGAATTTGAAAACAGTATTTGACTGTGATTTTGTTGATGACTCGACTGTCAACACACATTCTCCAAGTTCCATCTTTCTTTGGGATCAGCAAGGCTGGTACTGCACAAGGACTTAGACTCTGTCGGACCAATCCTTTCTGTAGCAAATCTTCCACTTGACGACGAAGTTCTTCATGCTCCTTAGGACTCATTCTGTAATGTGCTTTATTTGGCAAGCTTGATCCAGGAACGAGATCAATACGATGTTGTATATCCCGGAGAGGTGGTAGCTTGTCCGGCAACTCGTTCGGAAAAACATCCATAAATTCCTTAACTAAAGGTTGAGTTGCAATGGGAATACTACTGTCATCTTGTTGTTCTACTTTTCCAATCAACACATACAATTTACCTGCATCTTCTACCTCATCTTCAAACTGCTTAAACGACAAGAGATTGGTAGCTTCTCCAGTAGATGGTCCAGGTGCAATCTCTTTACTGGGTACAAGTACTATACGTACGTCGTTCCTTAAAAAATTGTAGGTATTCTTATACGCGTCATGAATACTTTTCCTGTCAAACTCCCATGGACGACCCAACAACAAGTGACAAGCATCCATACTAGTAACGTCACACCATATGTTAACCTTATATTTTTTATCAATTGAAAAAGAAATCAAGCAACGTTTGTTTACTTTTACCTCATTCCCTTTCTTCAGCCAAGAAAGCTTGTATGGATGTGGATGTGCCTTGGTTTCCAGCTTGAATCGTTTCACGACCTCTTCATCAACAATATTCTCGCAACTTCCAGGATCAATAACTAGACGACAAACTTTTCCTTCGATCGTACATGTCGACTGGAATATATTGTTACGCAACCAGTTGTCGCCTTCATCTTTACGTGGAGTGAGACAACTTCTTCTTACTACAAAGTTCACTCCTTTATCTCCGGAAACTACTTCATCGATAGGTTCAGAATCATCCTCATGATCCTTTTCATAATCAGTTACCCAGCCATCTTCTTCACGGTCGTTTTCAGTGAAAAATACCTTGTTCACTCGTTCTGCTTTTTGACAGTCACTGGCTTTGTGCCCAAATTCTCCATACTTATTACACATACCTATAAAAGTGGTAATTGGGGTTTTATTTGGTGTTGACGAAGAATTAAGTTTACTTGCAGTACTAGGTTTTGAAGTACTACGGTTACTTGCTGAAGATGCTGCCACATTGATACCCCAATTTAAGCTTCTAAGCGCTACTTGTTTCTCTATATGCCTTGCTCTATGATGTGCATCCGAAATAGAGCAGCAATCAAACATGTTGAGTGTATCCTGATATTGTTGAGGGGGACCACCTATATAGATAGCGACTTTTTGCTCATCTGACTCTGACAAGTCGTTAAGAGAAAGTAGTCGGTGAAACTCCTTGGTGTAATCGTCTATAGAGCGTACTCCCTTGTGTAGGTTTTGTAGCTGCTGGTACATCAATCCAATGTATTTATGTGGCAAAAACTCTTTTCTCATGTGTTTCTTCAACTTCTCCCATAATACTAACTTCTGTTTTCCTTTACGACTACGTAGCAGCTTGTGTTGTTGCCACCACGAATTAGCCCTCCCACGAAACATAGTTGCTACCAACGAAACTCGTTTGTTATCTGGTACTTCTTTGAATTCCAATACTTCCTCAACCGTATTCACCCAGGAGAGAAACTCTTCCGGTTCGAAACCACCATAAAATTCTGGGATCTCTACTTTTATTCCTTCCTTCCATCGATCAGAATCCTCTCGTTGATTTATTCTACCTTCGTGATGCCCTCTAGCAAAAGGGTTAGCGTTATCATGTTCTTCTTCCTTCCGAAGGTTATACCGACCCAGTAAACCTTGGACGACTTCAATGAATTCTTCTCTAGATCCATGGAATGAAACCTTCTGGACCTCCTCCTCGACCTCGACCTCGACCCTGACCGATTGCTACTCTTGGTGGCATCTTATCAACCATAGAATCGACTTTGCTTTGATACCAACTGATGTAGTGGATAATAAAGAAAAGAAAGAAAATAGAGGTTTTGTTCAGACTCCAAATATTCCTAGGAATATCGACTATGAACAACGATAATTAGTTAGACTTCGGTTTCCCGTCTTTAAATAATAATCAATTAAACTTGAACAAGTTTAAGAAAATAATTCTTATTAATCAAATTCAATTGTTTAAAATAATATATGGAGGACTCTTTTATAGACTTGGGGAAAAACCCTAACTTGCTAGTCAAGAAAGGATGAAAAAAAAACCTAAACCGACTCAAACCCTAATTTGCTATTTTTGGTAAATTTTGGTCGACCTAACATAATGAAATTACTCATAAAATAAAACTATTTTCCGCAAACAACGACCCAAACGGACTCCTAACGAAGAAGTTATTAACAAAACAAAAACTTTCCTAAAATAGCAAAAACGCTTGTTTGAAGCCCTAAACGATGGAATTTGGCTAAAATCTGAAGACCATGAGACGAAATCATTTTATGTCTTGATCGTTGACCCGTTTCCAATCAAAATGGACCCCTTTTGAGCTAAATTACGACACTCGGGTCTTTAGCCTCCAAATAGGCTATAGCCTGCTCATCTGCATCAGTTTTCAGGCTCCTTTCACCAAGAAAATCAACTCCATATAAAAAATTTCTTACTTGAAAAGACATATGTTTCTTTCATGTTCGAGAATTGAGGTCAACTACTAAAATTGGACGTCGTATGAAGTTTTTACAGCCTCCAGAGTGAACGATGCGCGAACGGAAATTAACAGACGATATTCTCCGACTCCTTGACTCTCCAGTTTCGTGATTCTCCATCTATTGGATTTTCTATCACTAGATCTTGCCAGTCCTAGCTCCGCTCAGCGCTAGCTCCTTCCACTGTTGTCCTCCATCGTTTCTGCTCCTGCAACTATCATTAGTGTCCACAAACTATAAAATTCACGTCAAAAGATAAAGAATGGGGCAACACATCCTTCACGAGAAATGTTCACATATGTTTCTACTACAAACATCGTAAAAGGGCGCGTCAATCAGATACACGGGCTAAGAGATATAACCTATATACTAAAGTCTATGGAGTCCAAAAATTTACAAGGGATTACTAATCTCAAATGGGCATGCATGTTTTACTGACCGAGCGAACTATAAATTAAGTGATTCTTTTTGCATGTGATAGCTTGGCCTCTTAGATTCAAAGGTTTGAGTCAAACATCGAAATCCGACGTTGTATGAAGTTTATAAAGATTTTGGAGTGATTAGTGTGCAAAGTTTCCAGATGGGATTTAAGGGTCTCTACCTCTCTCAGAGACTCCACCTCTTCATACCCATCTTCTAAGAGACTTCATCACGTTGGAAGACGTAATTACTCCGCTATTATGGCCTGATATCGTCTCGACTCATAACGATGATATTGCTGCACTCGTATTGCTCAGTGCTCCTGTTAATACGAGATAAAGTCAGTGAGCTTTCTACACTTAAGAGTTTGATATGCTCAAGTCTATATCAAGAACACTATCGGGAGTCCACCACCGGCTTTGATGTCTGTTGTCTTCTACCTTGATGCTACCGACTACAACTGGAGTCATCGTCTCAATAAACTGGTATTTTAGCTCTTATCTACTGCTGCCTACTGATAGCATCATCACTTGCACTTGGCGTTGCATACTAAACCTTACGCATCGTCGTCTAATGCTTTCCTAACGTAGAGTATAATACATCTAAAAGCCTAAGTCTACATCAAGGACATTGGCTGGAGGAAACAAAGCTAAGTAGTTATTATATTCTTGAACTAATTTTGAATATTTGTTAGATATATTGTCACCATCTATGCTTACAAAAAAGCATTATTATTCTGCACTAAGAAGGGGACATAATGTTTATGGTAGGTGTTTGCCACCGAAAAAAATAGTAAAATTCTCTCTAGACACGTATTATAAATATACAGTTTGTACGATTCGCAAGAATATAGGTTATATAGACTCAACCAGTAAAATTAGGTGATCTACAATGAAAAGTAAAATTCACCTAGCTAAATTCTCAGTATATAATATACTTACTTGTTTTGGGGTAAAAACAATACTGTGAAAAGTAAGGGGTAGATTGAAGTGAGAACAATAGATCAAAATCGTTCAAACACTCGCCTAAACCAAGAAATGGTTGTTTGAGTCTTGCTTCGGTCAGATATGAAGAGAAAGGTTGATCATAGGGAGGGAAACTGAGAAAATGTTGAGATTAGAGTGTGTTGTACTTTGCAGTGTGATGTATATGTATTACTGTATGTGAAGGAATCTCTGTGTGAGAATGAGAAAGGCTTATGTAAATCAGGTTTTAGGTTTGTTCAGAAGTTTTATCTCTTTTGTGAATAAGTTGAGTAACCTATTTATAGTAATAGTTGTACACACTGATTTTGTATAAACTAAAATTTTTGGAGTTTTGGTGGAATGGAAAATGTGAAGAATGTGGTGAATTCGTTCCCGCCTCGTTAGGGAAGAATGACAGTTACACACATCCACTTCTCCCTCTACTCTTTCAATCGTTCACACGACCTAGTCACTTTCCCTTGTGGGTATATTGATAAGTGCATACTTCATATGATTTTAGTGTCAAATCCATACTAATATTTGTTATAATTCTTGCATATTACTTGTTATTACGTTTGATTTCTATCTTATGATGTATATTAGGTGAATCATCTGAAATCAATGGAAATTATGTTAAGAGATCTAAGAAGGGGAAAGGAGTTTATTCTGGCATGAAAATGAGAAGTTATAGGATGGAAACACAACTTTGAAACAAAAGGTCCAACAAGAATTACGGTTAGGAAAAGTATCCAAGACCTAATCATAAAAGAAGTCAATTCTGAAAACAAATTCCAGGAATATTTACCGTTGGGTTGGACGTAACCGTAAAATTATTTGAAGAGATATGGAGATTTTGACATTTCCATATTGTAGAGAATTGAAAGATGAAGCCAAACCAAAAAAGAATGAGGTCAATCAGACAACGTATGAGGGAGTTATGACCAAAATGGTAAAATACAAAAATGTGTCCAGGAATAATTACGATAGGGTTTATTGGACTCGAACCCAACCGTAAATCTGGTGATTTTGACAAGATTTTCTTGTTAGAATTTTGGTTGGGTTGGACCCAACCGTAACTAAGATATTTAGCACGTGTGTGGGCTTGTAAAATAAGGAAAACACTGTCCCGAAAGGATTCTAAACCTAGATTTCGTGGATACTATATAAAGATACATCCAAGACCCTAAGAAGAAACCTTTTACACAAGTTTAAAAATCTTGGAGGAGATCAACAACACAAGGAGCAAAAGCTAGGGTTTGGATCGGTTCCATCATCGTAACGAATTCTCCATTGCTTACATCTTAATCACTTTTAATTGCTTTGTTAATTATTTTTAACCTAAAACAAACCCCCTTTGTGACGTTTGACAACTAGAACTCCTCGTTCTTTGTGGGAACGAATCTTATTTACTACTATATTATTCATTAGTGAAATAGAAGATAAGTGAATTAATTTGTGCACCTACGACACGCATCAAATTTTGGCGCTATTGCCGGGGAGCAGTCGGTTTTAGTTGTTATTTATTTTCATTTATTTATTTTTGTAGGTTTATTTTTAGTTTATTTTTAACTTTTTTTTCTATATTTTTTTGAATTCAGGTAACTAATCTCTGGCACCCAAACGTTGGGATTATCGAAGGTGTAGAATTCAAACTCGCAAGGGGACGTTACTACAAGAACCTCAATTTTTGCTACAAGATCCACCTCTAGAAGAGATGGGTGGTTATCAACCTCCGAAGAAGAAGTTGCAAGAGTTTACATCTCCATGTTTAGATTCGTAACCACTGTGCATTAACATAGTTACACCAATAAAGCTGAAGGCGAATCCGATTCATCATATACCTAAGTTCAAAGGACATGAAGATAAAAACCCAAATCGTCATCTTCAACAGTTTCAAAACACGATGACGAGTCCATTTTCGTTAACAGACTTAGCGTAAGAATGGTTTACCTTCATTCTAAGAGTATCACAACATGGACGGAGATGAAAAAACTATTTCTAGAGAAGTATTTTCTAGTCTCCAAGGGGGCATCTGTTCGTAAATAGATTAGTGACATTCTACAGATTACTGGGGAATCTCTTTATGAATATTGGGAGAGGTACAAACGGTTGTTGGAAAGCTTCCCACACCATAACAAATTTTCAACACTCATCATTCAATATTTCTATGAAGGATTACTTCCAGAACATATAAACTTGATTGATGCAGCCGCAGAGTGTACACTACTGAAAAGACAATCTCGCAAGAAACTAGTTTGATTGAGAGTATGGCTTCAAATGCGCAGCAATTCTATACCAGGAACAACTCACATGTCAGAAGAGTTAGCGAGATATAAGAGTCTTCACAATCGGAATACCGGTTGAACAATAAAGAGAAGGTAGTGCAACGAATGGCTGCAGTGATTATTCTTACCTATGAAGAAGAAACTGAACAGGTGAATGTTGTGTTCCCTAATTAGAGGCCAAGGTATAATCCTTATTCTGATACCTATAATCCTGGTTGGAAAGATCAACCAAATTTCATCTATGCAAACAAGCAGACTGCAGCTTCTATGCCAGCTTATGAGCGACCGAATGGTTTTAAACAACCATAATTCCAACCACATCCACAACCTCAGCCTCAGTCACAGAATCAGGACTCTAATATTGACTCCCTAATCTCCTTATTCCAACAAAGTCAACAAAAAGTTGATCAGAACCAGTTGAAAACTGATAATGCTATCAAAGATCTACAAACTTAGATAGGACAACTGGCTATAGAGATAAATCAGGTGAAGGCACAAGTATCAAAAAAACTGTCATCATACCTCTAGTGAATCCAAGAGAGAATGTTAGTGCAGTGACTTTGAGAAGTGGGAGGCAGGTCGAATAGCCAATTCAGCAAGAAAAGGCTAGTAGTGACTTAGACAATGAAGCAGAGGTAGAAATCGTACCCAAGGAAAATCCAAACTCAATCGGCCAACCTACAGACACGATTCCTACTTTTACTGTTCCACCACCTTTTCCTAGACGTTTTGCAAAGCCTAAGAAGGAATCTCATTCAAAGAGATTTGGGAAAATTTTAAGCAAGTCCAAGTGAATATTCCACTCACTGAAGCAAGCATGCAAGTTCCCCTATGCAAAGTTTTTGAAGGAATCGTGCATGAACAAGAAAAATTTAAAAGGTAATAAAGTTGTGAGTGTGGGGGAGAATGCTTCGGCATTTCTTCAAAAGAAATTCCCACCTGCATTGAAATATCCGAATAGTTTTATTATACCATGCACAATTGGTAAAACCAGGTTTACACGAGCTTTGCTAGATTTAGGAGCATCTGTTAATATTATGCGTACTTCTATTTATGATTCTCTAAATCTTGGTCCTCTTAAAGAGACCGGTGTAGTTCTTGAACTTGCTAACCGATCTAATGTCTACCTGAAAGGGGTTGTTGAGAATATTTTGGTACAGGTTAATATATTGAACCCACGTGTTCAGAACAAAGTTTTGCAACAGCTTAAAGCGGTTACGACATTTACAACACCTGAAAACAATTACATTTTTTTTACAACTGCGCTAGAGTTGTTACAAATTTATGTTATGAAAACCCAAAAATTGTACAGTGGATGTGAACACATTCTTAGGCAATGCATAGTTGTGTAAGTATGTGGACCACATAACACCTAGGTATGTGGAATGTGATGAAATTCTATGTGTGAGAATAGGGGTCAGCAATACTATGTCAAAGGGTGAAACATATGTATGCAATTGGAGTTCATTTATGCCGCGATAGAGCAACGATTTTGATTATTTGGGGTTACGATGAGAATGGGAATTTTGGTTTCACTTTGTTTCAAGACTTCAATGACCTTCCATTACAAACTTGAGCTTATTTGGGTTTTTTTTTATCGAGATTTTTGTTGTGTAGAAAACTGAAAACTGTATATATTGGTAAGGAATTTGGAAAATCTTCCTTAAAGAAATTTGTTTGCATGTGTTCAGATAACTTGTATGACATTTATGGCCTATGGACTGACTGACATGCAATCTGAAAAAAATTTGGAACTCAACTTGTCATCCCAATAACTCCAAACTAACAGACTCCAAATTCATATTTTCTTTTTGAAAAATAATTGTGAGTTTTTTATCTTCAAAATTTGGGGTTAAACACTCAATTCGGACTCCAAATTAAATCTCTAGAAACTTTTCATCAAACGGTGTCACGAACAGAATTCTAACGAGAAATTTTTTCGTCAATTGTTTTTTCATTATAGATTTAAGATTCTATGAAATTAAACATGGGAATGCAAATATGATATGAAAACTATAAAAACTAAAAATAAAGAGATAAAAATACAAAATTAGTGGGTTACCTCCCATTCAGCGGGTAGTTTAACATCCTCAGCCTGACCTCTTGATTATCGTTTGTACACCAACAATCTGAAAATTTGGGGATCTACCCAGATAACAATCTACAATATTATTAACAGCTTCACACAAATATTATCATATGATGGTACTACTGAAACCATTATAAGATAGAAGTTACCCCCACCCTTAGTCTTTTCTACACTTGGAAGTGTATACAAAACATAAAATTCGGAAAGGTTCAGTGGGTTCCACTTGGGTAACCTGCAAATCGTTAGAATCAAGCATCTCTAATGGTGGAAACTTAGAAGCAAACTAATCCGTTAAATCTTTGGAAGCACACAACTCCAATCCTAAGTAAGATATTTTCCTAAAAGTTAGGTTAATAACTCTTTGGGAAACTACAACGATTAGAAGAAGAGGATCATCATAAATAGAATTACGTAAAGAATTAGAAAAACCTTCCACCATCTTTTGTTTATCAGTTTCTTCCTCAACCAGAATCTCGGTAATAACATTATCATTATAATCCTTGGGAAGCTCAATGGGGTCCACGATATTAATCAATTCGATTTCATTCTTAAATAGTTCATACTCCTCGTCATCATCAGAATAAAAATGTTTACATGCAATAGCGTCTTCCATTGTGTACTCCTTAGGGATGTCGCTATGAGTTGGTTCAAATGATGTATTTTCATAATCATCGTCACTTTTATAGTTAACATAAGTTTGACTAGTGATAATTTTTGTGTTTCTAGTCTCCTTTTGAATATGTGATTGATCATTATTAAGATCAAGACTTGAGTTAGATACATTATTATTATTAAAGATCCCTAAAAGTTGGTCTTTTTCAGAATCACCATTGATCACATATTCATTATGTACCACAGTCGTGTCAAAGTAGTTTTTTCTATGAGACCAAAGTTCTTCTTTATCCCTTCCCTCCTCAATATGATCAATTCTTCTAAATTATTTGCACATTTTTGAAGTTCTAGAAGATTCACTAACACCTTGATAATATTGTTGAATTTGTTATTGAAGTTCAGCCATCATGGCATATTTGTTTTTTAAAACTTGAGGAATCATGATTAAAAGCATAACTATCTTCCCATCCTTGGTATTGCTCACTTACGTACCCACCATTAGGTTGTTGGGATATAAGAGAATAATCGTTAGGTTCTGTAGGATATTAATCACAACAAAAGGGTTGGTTGTGATTATACCCCTCGTATGGTTGGTAGTTTTCAAAATACTGAGAATTGTAATTAAACTGATTACCACCAAAATATGCATGATCTTGTACTTCATACATGTTATTTCCGTAAGGAAAATGATGATACACAACGAGTGGAAAAAAACATAACTAAAAATATAAAAGATAAAACAAAAGTGATGTATACAACCTATTTGAGAATCTACCTTCCTATTTTGACGGATGACGAATTCCACCAACGGTTGTTTCCACCAGGAAAACCTAAAAACCTGAAAACACTAAATAAAAAGCGTAAAATAAAACAAAAAGAAATATCAAACAAAAATAATTGCCAACTGCTCTCCGGCATCGGCGCCAAAATTTGATGCATGTCGTAAGTGCAACAAGTTACTTTAGATGTTTCCCACTAATACTAACAAGTAGTATAGCAGTAGTAAGGATCATTCCCACGAGAAGTTATTTGTTTTCAACTTCTTATGTAACCAAGGGGGGAATTGAAGTGAATTAAACTAAAGTAAACTAACAAAAGAAAGTACCAAGTAAAATAAATATTATTATAAAGAAGAAAGTATTGGTTAGAGGTTTCATCTTCCATCACCAAACACGTTCGTCAATCAATTTGAGTTAACATTCAATCCTTCACATATCAATAACCCTAAGCATCATATCGCAGGCTTACTCCGGCAAAACTCCTTGTATCATCAAAGGAGGGACAACCATACTTTGAATCCTTCTCAATGAATAACTTGGCGCAAGAGCCACTCAATTTTAACCTAATGAAATCAATGGTCTTCGTTGGTTGAGGTTATTCTTAGCAATCCGGCACAAGAGCCACAAGGATTTAACTTGGGTTAAGATTCCACACATAATTGCATGGAAACATCCCTTCATTAATAACTATGTTATGCTACTTGTTATTAAAGTTCTTTAAAAATTATGAATCTCAGACCCTAGTCTAGCTTTATATATGAACACATGATCATTCAATTTGCAGCTTAAACGAGCAAGTCTTCAATCATACATGGTGATATAAACAGTAGAACATAAACAATAAAATAGAATTGAAATTAAAGTAACCATCCAGATTGATTTACATGTTTAGGACTTAAAATTACATCCACACCCAATAAAAGAAAGTTACCTACTAATGTGTTTCTCAAAACTCATGGAAAATATACAAGAGAATAGGAAGAAGAAAAGAAAGTGTCACGGTTTTTCCCCTAAATGTGAAAACCTTAATTCGCCCCGAAATCCTTTGATTATTGTGTTGTAGATGGTATGATGTCTATGGTATATGATCTAGGAAGTCTTCTTATATAGCAAACCAAGTATAGGAATGCCCATGCTCAATTCTTGGTCATACTAGATTTTGGAAACTCGAAAATAGAATAAAAACTCGTCAAAAATACCAAGCTCACGTAAATTTCTCGGCCACCTGACCCTTCGAGATTTATATTTTTCTCGAACACCTGACCCTCCTAGAAAACTCAAAGCTTCTGAATTTTCCCTCGGCCACCATCATGGCCGAGAATATTCTGAACTTGTTTTTCTCATAATTTCTTCGTACGACGTCGGAATGACCTCATTGTTTCACCGATGTCTTTGTATTTTCGTTTACTACAAGATTATTAAAAATATCCAAACAAGTTACACTTGGTATTTGATCCTTATTCACTTGTAGTACTCTACTTCCTTACTCATTCTAGCACTTTGTAATCCCTTTTTGGATGGTTCGCCTAATAAAAGACATAAACTAGAAAATAATCATAATACAAGGTAATATGCGAGAATTATAGCAAATATAAACCTGGATTTGATACTAAGAATATGTAATTTATGCACTTATCAACAATTTACATGATTTTAATGTCAAATCCATACTAATATTTGTTATAATTCTTGCATATTACCTGTTATTACTCTTGTTTTTTCTTATTTGTTTATATTAGGTGAATCATCCCAATAAGACTGAAAATGGCTTCCAAGGAGATAAAAAGTGAAGTACTCCAAGTATCCAAATGTCTCGAGCTAAGAAAAGTGGAAGAAATGCGACGAAAATGAGCAAATAACGTCGGAAACATAAAAATGACCAGAAATCCCTGTGGAACTCATTCAAATCCAGGAGTTATTATTATCATCTTAACAAATACAAAAAGACGAAGTCAAATAAAAAAGAAATGGGGTCATTCCGAGGTCGTATGAGGAAGTTATGAGCAAAACAATCAGATAAAAAGAGGTTCCCAAAATCGGTGGATATGGAGCACTATGTTGGACGAGTCTGGACGTATTTTTATACAGAAAAACTCTGTTTTTTAGATTTTTACAATCGGCACTTCTGGAGGATTACGTTGGTCGATTGTAGTCTATATTTTATATAGTAAAACTCGAGAAATTGAAAACATTGAGTGTTTTACGATCGACACATGTGGGGAATCATATCAACCGATTGTGGACATATTTTTATACAAAAAACTATTGATTTTGAGGATTTACAATTGGTGCTTAAGGATGATTGTATGCACCAATTGTGACACGAAAGGGGCCACTTCTTGGACGCGTTTTTGACTTCTAAATCAAGGGAACATGGTCGCATTAGGACTCTAACACCTAGATTTGATAGGCACTATATAAGAAACCTTCCACAACCTTAAGAAGACACCTATTGCACTAGTTTGCAAGTCTTTGGAAAGATCAACAACTTGATGGAGGGAGATTTATGGAAATAAATATATTATTTTATTATTATTATTATTTTATTAATGTTATTTTTAGTATAAAATAATTAATTTTCGGATTTATTATTTAGGGTAATTTTGGAAGAGTCTAGATAGGGCTGTCAAAGGATGTTAACGGATATCCGATATCCGATAACATCCGACGGACATTGGCTCAGTCGTATCCGATATCCGATAAGCTTATCGGATATCCCATATCCGATAATATCCGACGGACATTTAACCTTCATATCCGATTCCGTTTCGTTAAGGTTATCGGATATCCGATAATATCCGATAAATATCCGATAGGAAACATAAAATGCAAAATGTAACACAAAAACAAAAAACTGAAAACTTTAATACTTTCTAATGAATCTTGATCCTAATGTGTAAACAATGATGATACAGATTCAGTACATTTAGATAAGAATCATGGAGAAGCATTGGGAAAGATCCATGTATAAAAGAAAGCTTACAGCAATTACAAATTTATATTTAGAATACAAAGATCATTAAGAACTAAACATCAGCCACAATGTCCATACAAGAACTCAGGCAATTGCTGTGACAGACCTAATCTGGTCTTGTGTGCAAGATCTTTTAAGGCTTCTTCGGTTCAGGTCTCCAGAATATTTCCACATAGTTTAATTCAGAACAAGAAAAGTTAATCCTTCTTAAAATCATCGAAGGATGAATGTAACTGTATGCATTCTAAATATCCTCCAAAAAAACTGTCAGTGACACTACATGCTGCAAGAGGCCTGACTATCCAGTGAGAATGAATGCCATCTGTGGTAGCATGTTCTTTGTCTGTTCTCTAGCTGGTCTTTATTGGCCAGCTAGCATTGAACTATTATAAAGAAATCTTTGTCTGTTAGGTGCACTGTGCACATCAGTCATACAAAGATACCACACATACAATGAAAAACAAAAAAATCTAGGTGTTGTTCAGGACACCACTCTCGCGATAATCAAACATATCAACCTCTCCTAGTTTAATACAAAACTCTAACTCATTACTAGCTAACATAATACTGACTGCATCCCTGCTGCAACAGTAGGCTTAGCAAGAGTAATAACCGTATAAGAAGTTTGTTTCACAAAGAGACATACTTCTAAAGGGAGTTGTACTCGGAGGTAATGAGATCAACACATAAAATGGTTCTAAAAGACAATGTGAAAATGCGAAAAAGTAAAAAGAAAAGAAAACAAAGGACATAAGAAAGCAGCATGGTAACGACAAAGTTCCTAAATCACACCATAACTTATGTATTTTGTGTTGTCAGACCCATGTTACCGACAACATGATATGTTCGGTTCGCCTACCTAACAGTTCATATCCACTGCGTCATAGAAATCCTAACACACTAGCTCTCAATTTTCACGTAATTACTATGATGCTACAGAGGCATACTGATTCTACCATTCCATACTGGTCTAAATATGTAACCAGAAATAGGCACTCACAATGCAACATGCATGCAGAACAAACAGACAACATGTAAACAAAGATAGCAACATGCCAAATTTCCTGAACCCGTCATTAGAGCCGCATATTATGCACACATATTCACTACCAAAAAACATTCACACAAAACTAACAACTTGGAGAATCTCATTCAGATTTAACACAACCATGAACTAGTACAGGAAGAGAAAAATAGAAATTAGTACCTACCCAATGAAGTAGACAAAAAAAGAGCATGCTTAAAACAAACATCTGAAATAGTGTATTTGTGCATCTTATTAACAGTTGCAGCAATTTAAAGCTGCATTTAAGAAATTCATACCTCATACATGATTGACTGAATGCACGGACACCAAACTAAACAAAGAAAATAGAAAATAAGATCTAACATGAATATAAGCTTTAATTTCCTCTTCAACAACAGTATCATACACAACCCCTGGAAACGAAGCTGAATCATTCAATTCAACTGGATTAGTTGAAGTAGCAACAGAACAAGAAAACCCACGAACAATCACAGAACCACAACCACCATCACTACCATTTCTATTAACAGAAACAAAACTAAAATTCGGATTACTGAAAAATTGGGTTGTTGTTTTTGGACAAGAAAAACAATGAATTGTATTCTTAGGTATAATGAGACAAGGTTTTGTAATAATAGAAGATGAAGATTTGATTGTAAAAAGCTTCAGAGAATTACGAACTCCTAACATTTCTGCAACCCCACAATGGAAGTTGTTGCACCAATTGTTATAAATGAAAAGGTTTTCTTGGGGGAATTAGGGTTTTAGGAGTACCCTTTACAGAGAAACTATGATATCCGTACATAACTATGATATAGAAACCCCTAACAACATACTCGAAACCCTAACCCTAACAACATACTCAATCCTAATTCTGCAAACCAGTATACAAAGAAGAAAGTAATGATTCTAATGAACTTACCTGATTCTTAGTTTGTAGTCTTGTAGCTTTTTTGTTGTTCTTGTTCGTGTTTGAAAGGGAGAGGCGGAGGTGAACTGAAATTGAGTTCTGTAGACTGTAGTGTTCCGTGTTTGAGACTCGGGGGACTCGAAGGAAGAACACTTAACTTTTTAGCTTTTTTTTTACACTTCAGTTACACCCTTATCGGATACGGATAATATCCTATAGGATAATGGCTTAGCCGGTTCCGTTTCGTTAACCTTCAATATCCGATAAGAATTATCCGTATCCGATATCCGATATCCTTTATAGCGGATAATATCCTATAGGATCCCGGATTATCGGAAACGGATGTCGGATTTCGGATTGACATCCCTAAGTCTAGAAGTTTATTTAAAGAGTTTTAATAAGTTAAAAAAGTTGTCAAAAGGTAGTAGATACCTTGGAAAACAAGTTTATAGGTTTTTGATAAGTTTAGAGTTTGTTTAGTAGGAGTTATCTATATAAGGAGCTCCAAAAACGAAAATGAGGGAGAGTTTTTGATTAATTAAAATTATTTTATTTTTATTAAACTTGTTGAGTTTATTGATTTTGATTTTTATCCATAGTTGGGTTTACCCCGAAGTCTGAATACTAATCTCATATCTATAGTCGTTATTCGTAGTGAATTAACGAAGTCTAGATAACCCCGTAAATTTTAGGATATCTCTTTGAAGATCAACTAATTTCTATCGATTT
Source organism: Papaver californicum (assembly GCA_023531435.1). Classification (NCBI taxonomy): domain Eukaryota; kingdom Viridiplantae; phylum Streptophyta; class Magnoliopsida; order Ranunculales; family Papaveraceae; genus Papaver; species Papaver californicum. The sequence continues at coordinate 47,315 of JAJJMC010018625.1, forward strand.
CTACCCATTCTACCGGTTACTTTCTTTTATTTCTATTCCGCTGCGATTATTATAATCTTTACACGCTTCTGATCTGCATCAGTTGGTATCAAAGTAAAGTTTGATTATAGGGTTAATAAGATGTTACTAAGACGAGTATTCAGGGTTAATAAATTGTCACCAAGTCGAGATCGTAGAAGATGTGAATATTTGATCAAATCAAAGAAGGAGATTCTGGAAGTGATAGAATATTATTTGAAGAAGTCACTAAATTCTCGATCTAAACCATGCTCGCTTGTAGAAGAAAATAATAGTGCAGATAACTACGTTGAAGACTTTTTTTTTCCGTCATGACAATGATTCACAAAATCAAGTTATTGTTGAGAGATATACAACTTCGATCTTTGATAAATATCACGGTGATGAGGAGGATATGAAATTTTCTTCTCAAAAAGGCGAAGAACATCATGTTTTTGACAAAGAAAAACAGTCCCAAGAAGTTTCACATGATTTAATAGAGCTTCATGGTGACTCATCTAATCATTATAAACTTATTGATTTAGAAATTCCTGATATTGATGAGTTGTCTTTGCCCGAGAGTAAGCTAGTTATTGATTATTGTGATACACAAATGGTCTCTCATATCCACCCTAACAAGAGAGAATTTGTTGAATCAACTTATGAAGATCCGTTTTGGACTTCCATCATACCTCATGCTTATATACGGTGCATCGATTATTTATTTACAACATCAATTCATGTGTATGAAGATTGTCATCAACGAGTTACACATGCAGAACATGGTACCGGCAAGATTCGAGGACGAATCTTCTCCAACACCGGTAGAATGGAGAGAGATTTATGGAAAATAAATATATTATTTTATTTTATTATTATTACTATTATTTATATTTTATTAATGTTATTTTTAGTATAAAAATAATTAATTTTCGGATTTATTATTTAGGGTAATTTTGGAAGAGTCTAGAAGTTTATTTTAAGAATTTTAATAAGTTAGGAAAGTTTTCAAAAGGTAGTAGATACCTTGGAAAACAAGTTTATAGGTTTTTGATAAGTTTAGAGTTTGTTTACTAGGAGTTATCTATATAAGGAGCTCCAAAAACGAAAATGAGAGAGCGTTTTTAATTAATTAAAATTATTTTATTTTCATTAAACTTGTTCAGTTTATTGATTATTATTTAAAGTAGGAATACCGAAGTCTAAATAATTATCGTTGTTCATAGTCGAACTAAAACAAACTTCCTCTTTACGATATTTTTGACAACTAAATCTTTTAGCTCTTCGTGCGAACGAGCTTGACTTCTATTATATTACTTGTCAATTGAGTGGAAATAAAATCACCAATTTATTACACCTACGTCACGCATCAAATACATATCCATAAAAAATGGGATAAACCCGATCAGGTTTGGTCGGCGGATTAGGTGACAAATGCTCTGCAGCACTTGGAATAATTAATGTAAGTCTGTCTTAAAAACACATCGGTTCCTAATTAATTCATTTCTTAATAAAAACTTCATTCCACGGTGAACTAAGAACTAAAAAGAAAATATGAAAATGAACTGAGGTATAGGGGCAAGTGAAAGAGGATGAACTGAGGTAAGGCGAATGAAAGAGATTTTGATCCTTTCTTCTTCAAATTTGGATATGGATGAATGTAAGGAATTAGAGGGAGAGACATTTATGGCTTTATGGGCCAATATAGGGGGGTTGGGTGGGGGGTTAAAAGTGACCTGATAGTGAAATCTGGTGGACTATTAATACCAGTAAGCTTCGTCATGACTGAAACGGTATCAAAAGTGACCTGATAGTGAAATCTCTACTGAAGAAACCAATTATACCACCACTCACTTGCTAGTCACTACTACCATCGATTCAAAAATTCAGAATAGTGATTATTATTTTCTTCAGTTTTTATCCCCACACTCCCCTTATAAATTATATAGATCTCTCCCTATTCTGACTATTAAATGAGATATAAATAACAGGGGAGACCACTTGCACCGGTTACCCACCACCAAGGCTGAAACTCTTTCAACAGGCAAAATTACAAAATGCCAAAAGGAAAAGAGAAAAAAAGTTACTATCTAAGAAATCACAAAATGAACTGAAAGGAGATTAACGAAATCAGGCAAACAATTAACAGTAGAAAATTTAGAGTTCAAATAGTTATTTTTTCCCAGAGGGCACATGTTAAAACTCACATTAACAAAAAAAAAAAAAGCACTACTACCTGAACTGATCAAGTTAAGTCCCGATCAGTATACACAGAAAGGCTGTGCTTTTGGGGTCTTATGGAATCAGCATTTTGATGGATGTAGATGGTCATCAAACTTGTTCTCCTTCATTCATTTGTTCCAATGAAATCTTTGATTTTCATCAAAATGATTTAAATCACCTTCTTCTGATTGACTGGCTGTGTTTGGTAGTAGTGGCCTTGTTGAATGCTGGTAGAGGTCTGGTCTTTCAATTCAATGTTTGCTTACTGCTGCACTGCTTTTGTAGGAACAAAATGAAAAACAAAAGCTTATTTTCTGATCTCTATCACTCTTAACACCAAATTCAGTATTCTTCTGTTTTTTTTTGCTTCTTCAAAAGATAACTGAAATTGATTTTTTATTATAATCCAACAACAAATTTTAATAATCAAAATAAAAATATCAAAAGGATCGAAGCAACGTCTCTCTTCGCCGATATGATACGGTAGTGGTGATAGTAGTAGCATCAGTAGTAGTCCATTATCCAAAATGATCAGTTTTTGTATTCCATCGTACTGCGTACCTCTGGCTCCCTTCTACTAATGATAGTAACGAATAAATTAAACAAGGAACAGTAAAAGAAACAAAGAAGATGATGAATGTAGGAAAAACATAAACAGAGAGAAAGGAGGAAATGGGGTGAAAAAAAGTCAAATTATTTTTCGGGCTTTGCTTCGATCCAATTCGAAGAGAAAGATAATATATCTACCTGATGATCAGGGCTAGCTCTAGCTTTTCATCTGGGTATGTGTTGTGGACACAGTAGGATGGGGTTGATAAAATATTGAATTCTATCGTTCAGGCATTTTATGGGGTTCCTCAAAAAACAGAAACAAGGCAAGGGGAGTGAATGCGGATGGGGTTGGGACTGGTAGTACTATTGAACCATTGCCAAAAATGTGCTTGCTGCTGCATTTGCTGCACCATTAGAGGATCCTGTATTTTGCCTGTTTTGGAACTCAATCTTATAATTCATCTTAATAGTATTTCTATCTTCATCTTCTATTTCTTCTGTGGTGTCTTCATCATCATCATCTAAATCATCCATTTCCTCATCGTCTTCAATATTATCGCTGTCATCTCCTGTCAGCTTATCGTAGTTGCCCATTGTCATTGGTTGTGGTTGTTGGTGGTGATTGTTTGGTCTCTGTTCCATCAACTCCTTCACAATATCTTCTGGCTTCATTACAAAATAAGAATCACTAATCCACTTGCACTCCCTCATCAAATCATAATGTTGAGAACTCAAATTACAAAAATAAAACAAATAAAGGGATTATACTATCGAGCTATACTTACTTTCTTTGCTACTGATGCTGGACCTTCAATGTTGCTACCACCACCGCCATTGTTGTTCTTTACATTGGTTTCTGCTGATTCATTAGCATTAGTTTGTGGAGGAGGTGGCGGAGCCATGATTGCTTGCAAGGTTGTCGATGATTGATTTGGGTCTATTGAAGAAGAGGATGTATCAGAAGATTGATTATGATCTATTGATGATTCTTGCTTGGTTTGATTACTACCACCACCATGCACTTTCTTCCGGTATAGAGCATCTAATTGATGAAAATAAGGGCAAGTCTTAGCGTCTTCGGGCCGTTTCTTGTTACCCTCTTTAACCTTTTTGAAGTACTTGTTGATGTTCTCCCATTTCTCTTTGCATCTCTTTGTACTCCTGTTGTATCCCATCCTACCCATCCCCGCAGAGATCTCTTCCCACAGTGCCCCCTTTGGTCCTGCTTCTTGATACCTTGATTCGAGTCCACTTCTTAGTTTAATAAGTGCAAGAACTTCTGTTTTCGGCCATCTTGATGACGCCGAGTCGAATCCACCGCTACTCATCTCTTGTGCCGGTGGATGTTGCTGCTCCGGAACTGCTATGATTACATGGTCTGCGGAGGTAGGTTGATGGTGATGGGTGATTATGACCTCGCTGCTCTGACTCTGAGGCGGTGGCTGCTGTTGTGGTTGATTTCGTACTATCTGGTGATGTTGATGTTGTTTTTGCTGCTTTGGCTGTGAAGGAGGAGGAGAAGGAGCCGGCGCTGCAGGAGGTGGAATAGATTGAGGTTGCGGTGGTGGTGCCTGAACTGGTGCTGGTGGTGGGGCGGCAGGGATAATCACTGGAGACGGTAATTGAATACTTTGGCCAGTGATTTTCTGAAGGAAGGCGATGACGGAGGCATCTCTAGAAGCAGAGATTGCTCTCTCTTGAGCCATCATCTCGTGTTCTCGAGTAAGCCTAGCCATCTCTTGACGTTTCCAAGCTTCTTCCCTAATTATTCTGTCTTGTTCTCTTTTCTCAATTGTCTCAAGAAATCTCTGTTGCATAGCCTCTTGTTTTTCCATCACCTGTTTCATTAGTCCTCCGAAGAAATGCATCATCCTGTGACTCGTACTTCCACCACCACTTCCTCCTCTTTTTCTTTTGCGGGTATCAGTTGGATTAGAACTTGGACCACCACCTTCATCTAAATCCTCGTCTGAATCTGAGTCTCCCGAAGAAGATGAAGTACTAGAAGAGAAACTAATTCCTGCGGCAACAGCAGCAGCGGCAGAAGAACCAGAAATCCCAGTTGTGGGTGGCTGTGGGGGTGGTGTTTGGTAATCTGATCTAGGTACTCCGATCTGGGCAGTAGGAATGGCGGCAGCATCTGAAGGAGGAGGTTGAATTCGTCCAGAAATAGCAGAACCAACCATCCCGATTCCCATAGGAAGTGAACTCACACCTTGGCTTGTTGTTGTTGCCGAGGTGATGGGAAGAGGAGGAAGAGACTGAGTAGGAGTAGTGGAGGTGGTGGTGGCTTGGAGAGCTTCAAGTTGAGTGAAAAATCTGTAAGATTTGCCGTCTTGACGACCGGCACGGCCTTCTTTGGTACGCTTATAGTATTTGTGGACGTTTTCGAACTTCTCTTTACATTTCTTGGCACTTCTGATAAACCCAACCTCTGCTAGTTTCCTGAAAATGAATGTGACAGAGAAAAAAGATGTTAAAAAAACAGGACAGAACCACCGAAACTTGGGTAGATAAAGAGAGAGATATAATAAATTATAATTATTAATTACTGTTTTTGTCTCTAGTTCAGAAATTTTATAATTTTACTAGATAGCTTGAGTTCCAATTAACGTTATTTTTTCCTCGTATATCCTTATTTATAACACGAAATTACCACAATAAATTAAATATTTAATAAAAATAAAATAATAATAATATAAAAATAATAATATAAATATTTATAAAATTTATATTTTTATTTTATTTAAGAGAATCGATAAATTCCGTCTAAATACAAAGATGGAAGGAGAAAGTACTTAAAAATTAGAAAGGAAAAGACGTATTATTAACAAGTTAAAAATGAATGAGTAATTCAGAAAGCAAGAAAAAGGAAAAAGTAGGGGAAGGGAAGAGATAAAGTTTAAGTATTCTGCTGTTACATACGATTGTTGCTTTCGTTTCCCCTTCTCTCTCCACTAACTCTTACAACAACAACAAAACCTTCCGAACTTTTTCTTTTCAATAATATAATCTCTCTTTTTCTCTGTTTAACTAGAAATATATCCCCCAAAGCTTATCTATCATAACTCATCATGATTAATAGATCTGCTTAATTAAGTTCATTAATTAATTTAAGATATTCAGTGGGAAAAGTAAAAGCCCTTGTTTTGTACAAAAAAAAATTGAATAGGATTATCACTTTTATTTTCATTTTGGGAAGAAAAATTACTACAATAAATGCTATCACTAAATTGGGGGATATGGTCAGAGTCTGTATCCTGACTACTATTTCCTAATTCATCAGAGTGGATGATTTATAAAGAAAGATGCCCCCTAAAACAGACTAGGCTCATCCCATTTCAGCAATTTGAGTTGCCCAGAAAAAAAAATTTACAGAAGATAGAAGAAAGAACCGAACGACAGCAGCTAACTCTACATCTTACTAACCGCTGAAAGGGATGAATATTATTAGCTACGAGTTTATTTTATAGTGTGTTTTTGTGTATCTGAGAATCCGTAGTACGACCATCTCATCACCATCAGCTCTTCAATCTTGCTAACTAGTTGAGGAATCTAACTTGGAAGAAGCAATTCTCTCCAATCGACTCATTCCTCTCTCTGTAAAGCTTATTTTCTTTTTATCGTGGTTATTTTCTTCTCTCGCGGTTATAATGAATGAGAGGAGCTGAAAATCAAGAAGAAATTTAACAAAAAAAAAATAAAAAATAATTGTTTTTCTTTTTTCTTTTTCTTTTTCTTCTCACATCTTTTTTCTCTCTCGACCAAATTCTACAGCTAGCTAGCCTGGATGACAGCAGTCTCTCCCCACGTCCAACCTGCTGCTGCCAGTACAACTACTACTCCGATTGAATCCTGACGGAGTAGTTTTCTGTTTTATTGGGATTCATTTAAGCAAGCAGCAATTTCTTCATAAAACCGGTCACTACTTAGTTTCCTATCTAACACACTTGTGTTCCTAGATCTGCTTATTCTTTTTCATCATTACCTACTGTATCCCCCATAAATTAAAATTACGTCGAGAAGAGGAAGAAGAATGGAAACCTAACCAGTTAGACTCCTTCATATGTTAAGCTTTTGGCCACATTATTTGTAAAAGGAACAATTTTCTTCCGAGACGACATCAGGTAGAGCAGAAGAGGGCAAAGAGAATCATTGATTATATAGAAAGAGTGGGAGAAGGTATAATCTAATAATTAAGTCAAAAAGAAAGAAGGCAAATGTACGAAATGCAAGTGTCGATTCAAGTAACTCTTTTAACTAGTAAATGTTTTTATATAGCCGCATTGGAACTCGGTGAAATACTTGGAATTACGATGATGGCGATAGTGACAAAAGATTAGTGACAATTGTTGTTCATACCTAGAGACATCTTCCCAGAGAGGGCCTTTAAGCGTGGCATCTCGGAAAGCGGCATCCATATCTGACCTAATTTTCAACAGAGCGATGGTTTCTTGACGTGGCCATCTATTACCTCCTCCACCTGTTGATCCTCTTTCAGTTTCTTCGCCACCAAATCCATCCTCATCTTGAAAACCACCTCCATCTGATCCAGGAGCTCCTACCAATTCTTCAAAACTCCCTGATGCAGGTGGTCGACAACTGATTGGTGACGCTTCTTCTGCCGTTACCACTGTTGCATCCACACTCAATGATTTATGTTTACTTTGCTGTTGCTGCAAGTGATGGTCTGTAGGACTATTACTCATCTCCGGTGACACCCCATATTGGGGTCCTCCTTGTTGCATACTAGATTATGATACTACTGATTATTATGAGACAGTATTTTTCAATTTGGAGAAGAGAAGTAGAAGAATTCCCTTAACCCCTTTATTTCTCTCTCTCCTCTACCTTGAGCAGTATTGGTTCTCTTTCTTCCTCTTCTGAATCCTTTGAACCCCTTTTTTTTTACTCCGGTAGTATTATACTATACAGTACTGGTACTCTGAGTAGAGTTAGAGCCTGAACAGATGATTTTTGAACACCCAATTGTATGTTTTATTAAGTTAATAATAATTTCATGTAGTACTTTTATTTCTTTCTCTAACTCACCCCCTTGCAATTGAGAAAAGGTAGGGAGAAAAGAGAGAAGTAGTGGGAGAAGAAGAGAATAAGAGGAATTAGAAAGATAGAAATTATGAATTTTAGAAGAAGAAGATGGGGGTGGTGGATGATGGGTGAAAAAGATAGAAGACAGACAACTGGAAAGACAGATAGATGGATAGACAGAAATTAAAAAAAATAAAAATTTAAATAAAAATTAGAATTAGAATAAAAGAAAAGAGAATTTTTATTTCCAACAAGTGAGTGCTGGCGGATAATTTCTTTTATTTTATGGGTAACAAATTTTGGGGAAAAAAGTAAAAATAAAGAAAGAATAAAAGAGATCGGCGCTCAAATCTTAACATTAAATAAATAGTTAATAATTAACTGGTGAAACAAAGATCAGAGATTATAAAACCGAAGTTCAGATGATGAAGATGAGAAAGAAAGAGAGTGACAGGCAGAATGGGGAAATAAATGAATGTATGATTGAAAGACAGAAATGATAAAAATATAAATTAAGAAATTAAAGTGGGAAGGAATGCTGCCTTGTCAGCAAGGTTTACTTTCCACCGCTGCTGTTAAATTAAGTAAGCATTGTATATGAATCCTTTCCCAGGCACGATGGATCATTCATCTAATTCTCTATCCGGAGATGAGGATGGAAATATGAAACCTTTCGCATCAAAGGTAGGTTATATTCAATTGTATGGGGCAATATCTTGGTGTCGTGTCTTGTTGTGTTGTCAACATTTACACCGATTTTCTGATATTTTCGTATACGTATAATATACACGCATCAGTATATTGGTGTAAATGGTGTCGTCATAATACAACACGACATGCATTAGAGCATGTTCTGCCATAAAAATTAAGTGTGTTGTACTTTAAAAGTACCTTCTTTATACCGCATTGGTATACTTTTTTTTACGTTTTTCAAAACATATATTTTAGGTATTAATCAATATTTTACATATAATATTATCTAAGTAAATACGTTAGATTTTACGCAATAATAATTAATTGTTATTTATTTTACTATCAAATGAATATCAAAAACGATATAGTTACGAATATTTGGCTAGAATAACTATATATATAAAAAATATGATGTGTTGTAGCTGCTTTACGTGTGTTGTGTCTTATTTTCTTAGCGTGTTATGTTGAGCTTGTGTTACTATGTACCGCGTGATTGTTTTTCTTTGTGCTAACCTGTACCACATATTGAGTTGTGTTACGTGTCGATTAGTCTAACACAACATAGCACGCAAAACTATATGCAATTATATGTTGTGTCAAGTTGTGTGTTATGACGTCCTGTGCTGAAATTTTAGTGTATTATGTGTATCATAAACTTGTTGGCATAACAAACTATACATTTTGCAGTGTTTTATGTAATTAGGTTTTGTATGATAACTAATCTATTTACTTATCATTATAAATTTTTATTCGATGAAAGTATGTTGTCACAAAAATAGTTATTAATTAAAATCCATCTATAAAATATTTTTTTTGTTTCTAAATGATAGGTTTGTTTGGTTTAGTACAAAGATTAAAAAAATAATAATTTTAATCATTTTTTTATATTTTTTATTAATATTTCTTTTTTGTTTTAGATGGTTCCTTCCATTAGATATTAGATAAAAATGTGAGAGATAGATGGATGGATAAATAATAAACTAATAACATATGATTTTTCTTAAATGAAAAACAAGTCTTATCTTTTTGACATATTCATTTATGGAAATCTTGTTTCTTTTAGAAATGAAGAAAGTAATATATTTATTATTTTATTAAACAAACGAAGGGAGTCCTTATACGTGACGATAAACTGTATTTATGTCGGTCACAACAAATATAAGGAAATCAAAATGAGTTTACAATTTCTAGAATTTAATGTAAAACTTGAGACAATTGATATAATTGATCATCAATTTCAATCAAAGACAATCTAGTGAATAAATTATCAGTCAAAAATTCTTCAAAATCGATCAATTTCTGTATAGTTAATGTTCAATCAAAAAATAATATTAAAATTTAAATTTTTCGATTTTGATTAATTTAGGGTCATTTTTCTTCATATTTCTTTCGTTGGACCGATGATAATCATTTTGATTTACATGTACCTAGAAAAAAGGGTCACACACGCGTCAAAACGTGATAGAAAAAGAAAAGATTCATGGATTAGGTACGGATATTTCCATTTTGAGAACCACGGTCAATTTGAAACGTATACAATAGTTCCTGACTTAGTGATGCGTGTAACGGTAGCTAAATAAATTAGAAACGGAAAAAAACGATGTGACTTTTTTTTGGCTTTCCGGTCGGCCCTCACGTACACTGTAAATATTTACCAATATTGTTTTTCTTTTATCATTAATATTTTTGGTAGACTCAACAAGAACCATAGACAAGTGGTCTAATGATTCTTATGCTCTCTAGTCTCCCCCATAAAGGAGGTTGGAATTCGAACCCTCTAATTAAAATTTGTAAAAGAAGGATATAGGAAATATATGGGACTACTGTTCCATATCATCAAAGAAAACAAGGTTATTAATTCATTATTACTTCTATAATCCATTTTTTATTAGTTCTGTTTTAAGGAATGTAAACTCAGATTTACTAGTGCTTGAGATACGATAATAATACCTGACACTAAAAACAAAGTCATTGTTTACTTTGAACCCCGGCCAGGGCCACCTATCTGTCTAAGTCTTTACCAGTATTGATAAACTTAGGAGAAAATTATAATTTTGTTGTAATTATATTATGAGAATTTAACTCATTTGTTGTTTATATTTTTGATATATTTTATAGACTTAAAAATTAATTTTTTTTTATAGAAGTTCATCTTTTTATTTGAAACATTATAGAAGTTCATCTGATGATAACTCGAATGTCACCACGAATATTAAATCTTGAAGCGTTAATTGGAGAGACGAAAGACTAAACCGAATATGGAACAACATACCGGTCGTAATATGGTGGTGCATATGGAAAGAGCGAAATGCAAGAGTTTTTGAAAATAAAACAAAAAATTTGGTAACTTTCATTAGAAACGTAAAACTTCAAGCGTTTTTTTGGGCGGAATCAAACACAAGGATGTTAGGCCTAACGGCAAATATGGTGATCGCCCTATGGGATTCCTTATTTCGCTTCTCTTGATTTTATTTTTACATTTCAACACCAACTGTAACGGTTTATAGTTGTTTCTGTTCACTTTTGTATTCATTGGGTTGAGGTACCCCCCTTAAGTACCTTCTCTTTTCAATGAATTTCCTTTTTTTCGATCAAAAAAAGAAAGATGTTCAACTGATGATACTTGATAGTGACGGTGAATGATCACTAAACAGTGTTCTAATTTAATTATGTTAGTTACATAATGAGAATTATATATTGACACCAAAATTTAATATACCAAATTAGGAAATCACAAGCCACATCTCGGGATGTTTGGTAACCATTATTATAATGGATTATGAGCCCATAATCAATTATCCAGCCCATAATCCATTATATAAGTGTTTGTTAAAGTTTATAATAACTGATTATTTTAATTATAATTGAAAAAAATCATTATTTTCATAAGTAGAAAAAAATCGTTTATAAAATTTATCATAATCAATTATTTTTTTTAACAAAAATGAATTAGATTTTTTTTTTTTTCTAAACTATCAAGAGAAAGATAAAAAAACAATAGTGGACTAAAAAAAAGTTCTTAGATCATCATTATTTTCTCTCCTCTTTAAAAATATTTTTTTAAGATAATCAATTATCCAAAAATTTATTGTTAAAATTTATTATAATAATGATTAATATTATAATTATTTTTCAATTTATAATTATCTATAATCATAAATGATAATGATAATTTTAAACGAACACCCCCTATTTGGCTCATTAATCAATCAGATCTTCGTTATAATACGAAGGACAATAATTATTGAGAGGATGATGAGGGGAAAAAGAAAATTGTAAGGAGAAAGATAAAAAATGAAAAGAAGATCGAACAAGAGATAAAAAAAGAAAGTAAGGGTACCAGCAAAAGTAACACAATGAAACAGCTGTAGTGTGGGGCCCACGGTGGTTAGAGAGACATAAAAGTGGGTTGTGGAGAGGTGGTGGGATGAGGGTTGGAACGTGCCTGGCGATTATCGCGGATCCCACCCCTACAAGCATTAAGCTTCTCCTCTGAACTGCCAGACTTCCCCCACCCATGCCGGCATATCTGCCACATGTATTTCTCTGTTAATTATTTTTTTAATGTTTTTCATCTGTCCACTGATTATTTACCTCTCTTTTTCTTTATATGAAGGATATTTACCACCCCTGAATCCCCAGTTATAAGCCGATGGATTCGGGAATTCGTAAGCCGACGGAAATTTTGCAGACGGAATGAGGAACACTAATGGTAGAGACACCGGATGATTAATCTTTGAGCGAGTCGTAGATGGAAAAAGGTACGGTACGGTACGCTAATGCTAGTAAAACAGATGTTATAGAGCAGAGTGTTATCATGTGTAGCGACTGTTGGGGACAAAATGATGTTCGCCCGAAATGACGTCATCACGTCCCGATCCCGAAGCAACGTCATCACATCCCGAAACGACGTCATCACGTCCCGATCCCGAAGCGACGTCATCACATCCCGAAGCGACGTCATCATCACGTCCCGATCCCGAAGTGACGTCATCACGTCCCGATCCCGAAGCAACTTCATCACATTCCGATCCCGAAGCGACGTCATCATTTTCCCGAAGTTGCGTCATCAATCCCGATACATCAAGTCAATTCCGATAGTCAAGTCAATTCCGCACCAATTTTTGGGTAAAGGTCATTTTGAAGATAAGGATAATAAGAACACGTGGCGGATCCCGTTGACACATGGCGAAATATGATGAATCCTCTACGACACATGGCGAGCTTAGGAGAATCTCCATCGACAGGTGGCGAGCCTTGATGACATGTGACGAAGGGTATTTTATTAATTATCATCTTTTTATCCCTATAAATATAATTTTAGAGTAAAGAATAAGGGGATTTTTTTGGCCCGATGGAGGCTTCCTCTGCTTCAGTCTCAACTGTAACCACAATTTTGATGAATAAAACCCCTTAATTCACTACCCGTGGACGTAGGCCATTCAGGGCCGAACCACGTTAAATGATTTGTGTTCAATTTCTCTTCTTTTGGATGATTGAAATATTTAATTTTGGTTGTTTTGGGTTGATTCAAATTTCTGCCCAAACAATTTGGCGCTAGAAACAGGGATTGTCTAATGGATTTATCCAACCTGTGAGACGAAGTTGCAGAGGTCTATCCAAATTAAAGATTGATGAAGATTGTACTGTGAAGAAAACCCTGTGGTTAATAGTTAGTAACTGTTGTTTTTCTTTTGGAGGATGGTCAAAAAATTAGATTCTGGGCTCATCCTTTAAAACCCCATTCCCAATTTTCAATTTTCGATCTCATTAGTTTGAGTTGTTCTTGATTTTTTCAATCTCAAAAGTTTTCATCAAAACCTTTATAGGAGTTAATAGCTTTGATTTCATACATATTTTGTTCTTCAAATCTGAGTTTATCTTACCTTAATTTCTATTAACCATCAATTCAATCTGATTTTTATCTACCATTAATTTTTGATTTGAAACATTCAATTTTCTTCTGAAATCTCATCTCAAAATAAGGTTTCCTTACAGTTTTGAAACATACAAATTATATCTTGCAAACCCATTAAATTGGTTTTTAAAAACATTAAGCATCATAGTTTCAATTTGACTTGGGAATTTTTCTCATCAATTTCACTCAGCTTTTCTTATAAATCAATTGCTACAGTTTTTATGAGTATAAGAACGATTTAAATGAATGGTTTTGTCTTGAATGAGCATATGATTGCAGGGAAAGATTGAATTAGTGGAACATCCAGATGACAACAATCACATATCCCTCATTGATTAGCAGAGCACACAAAAAGTGTTTGTAAAAATGTTTAAATGACAAATGCTTTGGAAGATTCAAGTTCAAATGCTTGAATTGGCATACCCTGCAGTTGGACCGTGATACTGGTGAATGTTTAAGAAGGTTTGAAAGATTGGATTGCAGCAGCAGAACCATTAACAGATACCACTTTCTTTGCAACAAGCGGCGCATTTCAGTTGGATCATCTGGGTTTTGGCGATGATAACTTCAATCTCAAAGTCCCATAGCACTGGACAAACTTATTAATTAAATTCTCAAGCAAACCAGCAAGCTGATAGGTGCATAAATCATACATTTTAAGTAGTTTTTCCTGACCCTTATTTGCTATATTTGAGTGAATTACTATGTTTTATTATTACTTTCGAAGTTTAGTTGTCTTTTCAGGTTACAGTTCAGAAACCCGCAGAATGGAGCTGTATGAGAAGAATTACCGAGGAGCCAGTAAAACTCTGCTGAATTTAGGCCTTTCACCCTCCACAGTGTAGTAAATTGAATTACGAAGCTAACGGCGAAAGAACGAGGTCATTCTGATCTCGTATGAGGAAGTTATGGGCAAAGCCACATGGTGGCAAACTAGCTTGTGCTGCTAGCGCCCAGGCGCTAAGTTGGCTGAACCGCAAGTGCTAAGGTGCTAAGTGGCTAGTTGGAGGTGCTAGAGAGGTTTGGTGGACTAGTGGCTAGCCTTGGTGAAGTAGTGGCTAGCTTGGGGAAGTCATATGGGATTAGGAAAGAATTTGGAGCTGCCACATATGTGGGGCTGGAATAAGGAAACTAGCACATTTCCTAATTCAACTAGGATTCTAAAGTGGCTAACTCTAGTTCTATAAGGAGAACTAAACTCTTCTCATGGCAAGTCTTTGGGTGAAGTTGGGACACAATATTGGAGGCCACGTGGAGGAGATATTCTCTCAAGGAAGAAGAGCAATTGACGTACACAAGGAAGTGGCTACTCATGTAAAAGAGCTAGAAAATAGGCTAAGAAAACTGGCGCAACAGTTTTAGGAATTGGCTGAATTCACAAACCAAAAGTCTCACGCACTGATTTTCGGGTTTGAGGACATATAAATACCAAAGTATACAGGAGAATTAGAGAATTCACATGGTGAAAAAAGAACAAAACATACAGGAGAAGAAATCAGAAAGAAGAGAAGGCTACAGGCGCTAACTTGGTGCTGCTGGCTACTTCCGCAGCTGCGTTTTGAAGCCGCAATTGTTCTTCGCTATCTTTCCGGGTTTGATTGTTTTTTCTTTATTGATTTCCATGGGTATTGAGAATATCCATGATGAGCTAAACCCTCTATATTGGGTAGGGATGTAATCTGAAGTTGGAAAACATGTTTATCAATTGAATGGCGCATGCTCACATGTTCATGTTGTTTTTAATATCGTTCATGTTCTACTGATTATAATGCCATGTATGATTGATTGCTTGTTTGTTTAAGTTGCAAATTAGATAAGCATGCATTGATATCTACAACTAAACTGGAGTTTTCGATCCGGAATTGTCGAAGGACTCTGGTTACAAGTAGTATAGCATATTTGTTAACGATACTTAAAATTGCCATGCAAATATGTGTAGAAGCTTGACCCAGGTTGAATCCGAGTTGCACTTTGCGCCGGGTTACTTAGAATAACCTCAACTCACAAAGACCATTGCTTTCATTGGGTTGAACTTGTGTGGTGCATTACACCAAGTTATCCGGTGTTAAGGATTCAGAGAGTGGCGCGATACCCTCTCTGATGATATTAGGAGTTTTGCCGGAGTAGACCTGCGATAGGATGCTTTAGGGTTATTGGTGTTACTAATTCATGAATGTTGAGTATGCTTTGATTGATAACATGTTGGAAAACTGACAATGGATTCTCTAACCAATACTTCTCTCTCTGATATTCTCTTTTTATCAATCTGCTTTAGTTTGTTTTAGTATAATTTAGTTAAAATCACAACAAAAACCCCCCCTGTTTACTTGCGTAATTGAAAGTAATTAACAATCACTAGCCTCTCTGTGGGAACGAACTTGTTCTTATTTGCTATACTTTAATCTATTTTGGAAGAGTAAGAACTCGATTATTTTGGTTGATTACGACACGACCAAATTTTGGCGCCGCTGCCGGGGAGGCATAGCGGATTGTTATTTATTTTTAGTTTCGTTTTATTTTTATTTTTTGTTTTGTGTTACGGTTCAGAATTTTTTTATAGGTACTTGAATGCGCATACGACTTCGATCAGGCACTTTACTGAACGAACGAGTCCGGGCAGCTAACACGCCACTTCCTCCGAGTACAGCAAGCGAGTTTGCAGATTCAGACGTAGAAGCAGAACCAGTAACAATGGCTAACGCCAACCGCACACTAAAAGATCTAGCGTCTCATAAGCTAGATACGCAACAATGGTGCATACAGACGACTTCTACTTTTGAGATTTAAGCCGCATTGATCCGTGAGCTTCCTAAGTTCCACGGGATGACTAATGAGGACCCGAATAAGCATCTGATGGACTTCAATAACATCATGATGGCCATGGTTGGGGCTGAACCCGACGTTGATGGAGCCATGCTACGAGCTTTTCCATTTTCTCTGGTGGACACGGCTAAGGAATGGTTATATTATTTACCTTCCGGCAGTGTTACAACTTGGAACGGCTTGAAAAAGCTCTTTCTAGAGAGATACTTCCCTGCATCAAAGGCTTCTCGAATCCGTAAAGAAATTTCCGGAATGCAGCAGATGGCAGGGGAAACACTATATGAATGCTGGGAACGGTACAAAAGATTGGTCGCTAGTTGCCCACATCATCAATTCAGCGATGTTTTGACCGTACAGTACTTCTACGACGGGCTTGAACAAAGTGACAAAAATCTTCTAGATGCCGCGAGTGGTGGTGCATTAGCGAACAAAACTGTAACGCAGGCTAGAGAGCTAATTGAGGATATGGCAGCCAACTCTCAACAATTTCTGAGTCGAGAATCATCGGTCAAGAGAGTGGCCGAAATTAGCTCTGCACCGCATCTAGAGCACAAAATCGGCCAAATGGAGAAAATGATGCAACAGATAGCTGCCGTGATCATCCCATCCTATGAGAGTGAGGCCGAACAAGTAAGTGCAAATTTTCTGAATCAGCAGAGGCAAAGGTATGATCCCTATTCCAATACATATAATTCAGGTTGGAGAGATCACCCGAATTTCAGCTATACGAATCAGCAAGCTGCGGCTTCAAGGCCGGCTTTCCACCACCAGAATGGGATGCAACAAGCACAACCTCCACAACAAGCTCAAAATTCAGAATTGTCGGAGATGATGGCCATGCTGAAAAATATTACGGCAAAGATGGATAAAAATCAGCAGACAACAGACAACGCGATAAAAGAGCTACAAACTCAAATGAGCACCATGGCCGGCAGATTGAATCTTCTGGAGACAGAATAATGGGAAACTCCCTTCTCAACCCATCAATCCAAGAGAAAATGTCAACGCAGTGACATTGAGAAGTGGTACACGAACTGTACAGCCAGAAGAAGCCGAAAAAACCAAAGCTTCGAAGGATTCAGCCGCGGAAAAGAAGGTTGTTGACGCCTCTAATTATGCTGAAAATGAGGCTGTTGACGCCTCCAAAAATGCTGAGGTAAGTCACGAAAATTCTAAAGTTCCTTTACCTACTTACGTTCCTCCTCAACCTTTTCCTCGCAGGTTTGCTAATTCGAAAAAGGCGGAACAAGACAAGGATATCTTAGAAATTTTTAAGAAAATTCATGTGAACATCCCACTGATTGACGCAATTAAACAGGTCCCAAGTATGCGAGAATTCTGAAGGACTTGTGCACCAATAAACAAAAATTAAACGGTAATGAGGTAATGAGTGTGGGGGAAAATGCTTCGGCAATCTTGCAAAAGAAACTCCCATTCAAATGTACAGATCCCGGTAGTTTCGATATTCCTATTGTTATTGGTAACACAACGTTAATAAGGCCATGCTAGATTTAGGAGCATCAGTGAATGTTATGCCTGCATCTATATATGAATCTCTCAAGTTAGGACCTTTAAAAGAAACTGGAATTGTTTTACAACTAGCTGACCGTTCTAATGTATACCCTCGAGGTATTGTTGAAAATGTGCTTGTACGAGTTAATCAGTTAGTTTTTCCAGCAGATTTCTATGTACTAGAGATGGCGGATGGATCAACTGATTCGTCTATACCATTGCTACTGGGACGTCTATTCATGCGAACGGCGCGAACAAAAATTGATGTCTATAATGGGACATTGACAATGGAATTCGATGGAGAAATAATATGTTTCAACATTTATGAGACGATGCGATATCCTAGTGACGTACATTCTTGTTTTTCTATTAATGTTATTGATTCTTTGGCTAAACAAGTGTTTGATTTGGACAGGAAGGAGAAAACAAAGGCTTTGCATGATAATAGGATTTCTAAAAAACAGTTTATTGTTGGACAAAAAGTTCTACTGTGTAACTCTCGCCTTTATTGGAAGAAGTCTCGTTGGAAAGGACCCTTTATTGCGACTAACGTTTTTTCTCATGGCGCGGTGGAGATTCATTGCTTGACAACGGGAAAGGAGCTTAAAGTGAACGGGCATCGCTTAAAGCCATACTATGAGCCGTTTGAACCTGAAAAGGTTGCCATACAGTTAGAAGAGGCGCTCCCTCTGGAGGAGTAGTACAGAATGGCTAGTCGGGCTATAGACGTTAAACTAAGCGCTAAATGGGAGGCAACCCATTGGTTTGGTATTACTATCTTTTGTGTTTGATTTTTATTTTATTTCATGTTAGAATTTCCCATCTTGACTTTACATTGGACGATTCAATTCACATTGAGGACAATGTAAAGTTTAAGTGTGGGGGAGTATTTAGGCATATAGATTTTTACGTAGAATTGTTAGGCATACACACATTTGCATAAAAACCTTCAACTTTTAGAGATTTTAGGGTCACTTAGCATACGACTAGCTACGTTTCTACTCGAAACAACTGAACTTAGAAATATTAGAGAACTATATTCGGAGTGCTTAGTTTTTGAGAGGCTAGAGCCGACCAAAATGGACCTAAATTGCCGGTAGGAGAGTACAGGTTAGACTTGTGATCATTCAATACCCATGAGTGAGGCACCAGACCTTCAATTATACGTTTAGAGTGTTTCATCTGCGTTAATTCCGGGTAGAATGATGAGCTACCTAACCTCGCACCAATTTTCAGCACTATTTTTGATCTCTTGAGTGCTATTTTTTATCAACCATGAGGGTGTCATCAGAATTGCTAACTTATTCTTGTAGTTTGGTTTGCAGTTGGCATCGTTCTCTCGACAACGTCCATAGAAACATAGCATCATCAACAAGCGGAACATCAAAATTTGAAGGAAAGTTGAAGACCGTCAAGGTGCAAGCGACAATTCAAAGAGGAAATTCATATTTGAGTAAAGCAACAATACAATTAAACATGTTGAAGACTTACAGAAGCGAAAGAAATCGAAAGGTGTGGATTCTATACAGATTTAAAGACGAAACAGAACTCACGGGAAGAGAAAAAACTCACGAATCAAGAAATTGAGAAAAATAACAAAAGTATCAGGAGAATAAGCATACTCACGTATATATATATAAAAAAAAAACGTGAAAAAGAGTTGTTGAATATGGAATAAAGAGAAAAAAGAAGAAAATATATTTTTTGCTGACCCAGAGCTATTCATTCTGAGTTACAGTACCCGGAGATATTCATTCTGAGTTACAGTGCTTGAAGTGGTACAGGTCGTGAAGAGAAATAGAGCTAAAAATCGTCAAGTTCTACGAAGTTCAAGAGTTCATTATCTACAGTTGATACCGAAGACGTTTCTATGGGATGTTGGGAGAGTGGTGCTAATTGTCGACCGGATGAGAAGGTAAGTAACAATTCCCATCTTCGCATAATGGTTGATTTCCTTTCTTAGAGGTCACTAGAAAAACAAAAAGGGGTTCTCTCTCGTCCCACTCTACGGGATAACATCTTAATATGATTCGGAAGGTTACCTTTCCTTCCTACCAGTCAACATGTGTAGGCCTTCTATCTTTATTCTTGCCTGCACATATGTGAGAACCATAAAGTGCGTCTTTTGAGTGTCAAATTCATAAAACCCTATTGGTGAGGCAGAATTATTCGGTCACTCTCGAACCTGGACTCTTTTATTTGGTGGTTTTCTCCAAACTCAAGGATAAAGCATGAGAATAATGTTCTTTATATTTCTGACTTCTTATTGTTGGTATGTAGAAACTTTATGTCTTCTTAGATTTTTGGATGCAGGTGCTTTGGAAAATTTGGAAGTTGAAGTAGGTTTTGTGGGTACATCTCGGGTAAACCCTCACGAGACTATAACTCGTCCACTAGGGACACCTAGGGGTTTAAAGGCTTGTTGCACATGCTAAGTGTAACCGTTTACTCGACGAAACGGAGTTGTATTTTAGATTAGTTTAGATTTGTAGTTTGCTCGAGGACTAGCAAAAGGCAAGTGTGGGGGAATTTGATAGGTGCATAAATCATACATTTTAAGTAGTTTTTCCTGACCCTTATTTGCTATATTTGAGTGAATTACTATGTTTTATTATTACTTTCGAAGTTTAGTTGTCTTTTCAGGTTACAGTTCACAAGCTTAGCGGTGTCATGGGCACCAATCACAAAAGCAACTCCAGTTTTTCATCAAATTTGGATTGTGCTCCAAGCTCACAGCCGAAATATTTTGTGAGAGAACAATAAACTTCTTCTGTGAGAGTGGCTCTAACCAGGGAGAAGAATGGTACTACACCCTGCAATCTACACTAAGCGAAACTTCACAATTCAATTCAAACAACAACCCATTACATCACCAAATAACAACCCATTTTGTTGACGTCAAACAACAACATGCATTTGGCTAATCAATTCATTTTCAACCAAAATGAAAATTTGTATAATTCTTAAAAATGTCATTTCTGAAAAATGTCAGCAAAACCGGAAAAGGGGCAATCTATTTCCGCTCCTTCACTTTCTACTATAACTAGAAAAGTTGATATCTTGTTGATGGTGATGGAACTCGTGCTACTCGAGAAGGAGTTGCTCCTTCATTTTCTTCTGTAACTAGCAAGTTCTGTATAACAAAAAAGGCCGATAGAGCAGCTGTTAAACCATCTTTTAAGAAGGAAATAGTAAGTGCAGGACCAGAATGTTCTCTAGCAACTGTTCAACAAGTACGTATACTCCATCCCTAATCGTCAATCCGACACCAATTGCCATGAGCTGAAGAATAGGCAATTCCTTAGCCAATTTGGGATGACCACTCTCATTCAACAGTGAAGCAAAAAAGCCTATGTAGATTGCAAGTTGAGCATTATGGATATCGAAAAATCTCAACACCACGGATGAAGACTCCCGTATCATTTTTGGCATGACCAAAATCCGAGAAAATTTTATACAAGATAGTTCCTTGTTTCATTTTTTATACAGGTCTGAGGTCTATGAGATACGGTCTCACCACAGGCAAAAGATGGAGCTTCTCGTCACCCTTGATTTCATTTTCAATCTCGCTCTTGGTTGTAGCCCGGAGCATTCAGCCCTATGAACTGTATGAAGCAGCGACAACATAGCCTTTGCGGTAAGAGGAAGTCAGTTCATAAAATCTAATATCAGTAATGCCACTGAACGGAGCGACTTTGCTGTTGTCCCTAATAAGGTGACTGCATTATAGCTGATTGACCCAAGTTTACTTACTTGCAAATGAAGCTGGCAGCCCAAACTTTTGGAAAAGAATCATCAAAAGATGATGCTTTAACTTCAAAAAGCAAGACATAACTGTGTTCATTCACACCCTCATCTTCAATGACTTCAGTGTTCGAAATAACCTATTCTTCAAATGAATTATTTTACACGGCAAGTTTGTTCCGGTATTGAAATCCGACAGCAAATGAAGGAAGCTTGTTGTCAGAATTTTGTCAACAGCAGCATGTGATCAGTGAAAATAATCCAGCTATTCGAACCACTGAATCTGGATGCCCCACTCCAAGTTCTTATTATAGATACTCTTTTCAGTGAGCAAATGGGAGTCTTACCTTGTGATATTGTTGAATTTCACTTCTTCAAGGACCCAACTTTGAGATATACTTCTACGAGCAATGAACTTGTAAATGACCCAAGCACTTCGAAGATCCAATGGCACCCTTTCACTTTTACCTCAAACGATAACTTAGAACCTGAGAGGCTCAGTGTAATGATCCTGAAGGAAGGAAGTTGATCCTCAAAAGCGTATTAGGCCTAAAGCTGTCAAAAGACCAACACGGCAATGGGCTGCTTGGATACATGAAGAGGAACGAAGTTTCTTTAATGCATTACGACAAGTTGGCCAGAATTTTGAGAAGAAACGAAATTTCATTTCCCATATTTGTTTCAACCAATCACAAGGCTTCTCATTTTTACTAATGGTTCATATTAACCAATGAGAGCATCTACAATTGAAGTTTGAAGTAAAGGATGAATTAATTCCCGGTACCATTTCCCGATCGCAAGAATGAGCGCAACATTGTCCGCTCTACAAGACTGGACCGAAGCTGCAAATGAACAATAACGTCCATCTCAAATCGAGGCATCAAGCCCGGCTCTAGCCAAGCCCACCAAATGATGATCTTTACATAGTTGTACAATCAAAATGAAGCTACGAATGATACAGATTCCCACCATGAAATCAAGTTCAAACCGACCAATTGGGATGAACGAAAGTGGGGGGAGATTGAATGCATTTGTTTCCCGCACAAGTTTAACTTTGAAGCATCCAATCACATTGTCCGAAAGTGCTCCGCTCTTGCCCGCTCCACTTGCTCCGCTCAAGTACATTTCCCGCTCAAGCATGACCGCACAAGCTGTTCCCGATACATTATGCCCGATGCGTTATACCTGATACATTATGCCCGATACTCTATGCCCGTTACACCTTGTTCCGATCCATGCGCTAATGATGTACTGGGGGGCATGCTATAAAGAAATCAAATTTTTAGCTGTGAAGTGAGCTAAATACTGCACACCAATTAGGTATGTCATTTTAATAATTTACTAACGCTAAATAGATATAATACTTTTCGCCACTTCATGTTATATGCCTTGTACTTCTTAGCATAAGGCAGCAATTGATAGATACTTCACATAAGTCTTCGAGAAATGATATTTCAAATGGTTTGTACTTCACACGAAGAATATTCAATAAATACTTTAATTTATTCTGAACTTCTTCGAAGGGCGATACTACATATACTTTGTATAAGTTATGATATGAAATTTTCATTCGTTATCTCTTATATATTTCTTGCGGCAATCTAAACGCACCTACAGGAATTATCATTCAAAAATGGGTATCTCTTTCAATTTATCATTAAATATTTCTGAAAGACGATTACTTCTATATTCGAATACTTCTGATCTCTCAAACAACGATTACTTCAGAATAAAATGATATTTCATCTGGATATTTCTCATGTCTTATTTAAAATATATTTCATATTTTCTTTCTATATATGCTTCTCATATATATAGAAGAATATGGGATATGTCTTAAATAAGAAATGAGAAATATCTGGATGATTTTCAAGTATACTTCTCATCTACGTTTCAGGTATATTTCTTACCAATTTTTCTCCGTTCAGGAGACAAGAAAAGACTAGTGGGTACATCCCCAACGAGGGAACTCACATAAAAGTCTTGAAATAAGGCTAATGGGTCCATCCCCAAAGAGGGGACCCATGTAAGAGTCTTAGTAAAATGATGGACCACACATAATTTACTCCATGCCCGAGATAAATTAGGCGTGTGTTCCTACTGAGCTCAGTGGCTAAAGCAAATTTATGGGACACATTAATTTACTCCATGCCCGAGATAAATTAAGCGTGTGTTCCTACTGAGCTCAGTGGCTAGAGCAAATTTATGGGATACATTAATTTACTCCATGCCCGAGATAAATTAAGCGTGTGTTCCTACCGAGCTCCGTGGCTAGGAGACTTGATAAGACTATTGGGTCACAGAACCCATGAAAGAGTCTTGATACTTGATAAGACTATTGGGTCACCGAACCTAAGTAAGAGTCTTGATACAAAAAGAGTACGTTCGGGACCAACCCTGTATATTACCCCTGGCTCGGGTTTGTTTCGTATGTGTGGGATCTCGAATAGCATAACTCCATGGAAGGAGGTGCTTCGTTGCAAAAAATTCCAACCCAGGGTTCAAAGGAATCTTGCGGTAAAAAACTAACGATCAGTATATATATATATACAAAATTTTATTTTGCAGGGACAAAAATACAACATAAAATGAAAAAGCACAAGCAACATCAACCACCACATTATGGTTCGGGCGAGACGAGAAGTCGTTTTCTTAAGAGTTTTTCTTCAAATAACTCTCAAGAAAAGGGGGCAAGTTGTTGGGGACAAAATGATGTTCGCCCGAAGCGACGTCATCACGTCCCGATCCCGAAGCGACGTCATCACTTTCCCGAAGTGACGTCATCAATCCCGATACATTAAGTCAATTCTGATAGTCCAAGTCAATTCCGCACCAACTTTTGGGTAAAGGTCATTTTGAAGATAAGTATAATAAGAACACGTGGCGGATCCCGTTGACACATGGCGAAATGTGATGAATCCTCAACGACACATGGCGAGCTTAGAAGAATCTCCATCGACACGTGACGAGCCTTGATGACATGTGGCAAAGGGGTATTTTATTAATTATCATCTTTTTATCCCTATAAATATAATTTTAGAGTAAAGAAGAAGGTGATTTTTTTGGCCCGATGGAGGCTTCCTCTGCTTCATTCTCAACTGTAACCACAATTATGATGAATAAAATCCCTTAACTTCACTACCCGTGGACGTAGGCCATTCAGGGCCGAACCAATTAAATGATTTGTATTCAATTTCTCTTCTTTTGGATGATTGAAATATTTAATTTTGGTTGTTTTGGGTTGATTCAAAGTTCTGCCGAACAGCGACCATTCCATGATCGACAACAACCAAAATTTAATTTGTCGAGAAATGACATTTTAAATGGTAAAATGATACAATAGATGCTTTGAAATGATACAGAAAACAAAATTGTAGCGACCATTCCATAATCGACAACAACCAAAATTTGGGATGGAAATGAAATCAAAAATAAAAATTATAAAATTAACTCAAGAGATTTAATGTGGTTCGACAATAATTTGCTTACATCCACGGGTAATGAAAATTGGAGTTCTTATTCATCTTTCTGGGTTACAGTGGAAAATGACATAGAAGAAATGAGTTGCCAAAAAGTCCTCCTCTCTTTACACATTGATTTAGTATTTATAGGGATAATGAAAATAACATTTACTAGAATACCCTTTGCCACATGTCAATAAAGCCTGCCACGTGCCGATAGAGTCCGCCACGTGTCCCTATTGATCTTATCTTCAAATGGACTCAATCCAATTTTGATGCGGACAAAGGTTGGTGCGGGCAAGAACTTCGGGCAAGAGCTACGGACAAGCTTGAGTGGTGCGGGAAATGAAAGTGGTCCTGCTGCGGGAATGGTGCGCTCCATGTTGCGGACCTAGCTGAGTGAATGGTGCGCTTCATGTTGCGAACCTAGATTTTCACCATTTACAGACAAATCCATTGGGTGGTTTAAACTTGTACTTGGGCGGGAAATGAAAATGGTCCTGCTACGGGAATGGTGCGCTCCATGTTGCGGAACAATTAATGTTGGGTGCGAACCAGTTATTGTTGGGTGCGGTCCAATTACTGTACTGTTGGGTGCGGACCAATTGCTGCTGGGTGCGGTCCAATTGCTGTTGTAAGCAATTAAGTTTTAATTGGGAGCGGACATGAAAGTGCGGGAGTTTCTATATTCAAATATGAATGTCTTGAGCGGGAAATTCTATGTGAGAGTTTAAGTTTAAGTTTGTGTTGCTGCGTACTTGATTTGGCTGTGCGGGAATGAAATATGAATTGGGTGCGGAATCATGAGAGGCTCACTACAACTTTCGGAAAATAATGGGCCATGGTCTTTAAATTGTGTTCTCTTCTCTGCTGCGGGCTTGGAGGATGTAATAGATGATGGGCTATATTGATGTGAGCTTGTGTTGTCCTAGGCTACGGTCCCGGGCTGCGCACAGCGTTGATGCGGACCTGACTGAATTTGGCTGTGAACTTGGTACACTTCTTTTTTGGCACTCACAATTAGAGGAGGAGGTAATGGTGCTTTTTTGGCACTCACAATTTTCCCCCTTTTCTTAAGGTTATTTCGAAGAATAATTCTTAAGAAAATGACTTCAATTGCTTTTCGATTGGCCTTGTCATGATAAGAGTATGAACCTGATCCATTCAAAAATAGAATTTTGCTGCGAAAATATATATATTATTGAAATTTGCATGAATATATATATTATTCAAAGGTGCGCGACATGTTAGTCTGTCACCTTTGATAATTGTGAATAAGAGTCCTTTTCATGACTTATGCGAACAAAATGGTTAAAGCAAGAAAAATTGTAGATCAAGGAGATATGAGGTACTTAGCTCTTTTATGAGAGTCTTGCCGGTTGACATCACTTTATGAGTGTACAAGTATATGAAGAATGAATTCTAAGAAGTATTAATTCTTGAATATTTGTATCTGCTTATGAAAAATATGAAGTATGAAGTATCGACCCTTGAGGAAGTACTCTCCACATATGCAGTATGAAGCATAAATAATAAAAGTATCGATCCTTGAAGAAATGTTCTTCGCAAAAGAAGTATGAAGTATCGAAGCTTAACGAAGTATTCTGGCAATGGTTCATTTTTTCCTTTGATGCCCCCTGTAAAACAACTATCAAATATATAAAATGATTAGTTTGTTGTTATTTTCTTCGAGCTTTCTTTGTATATTGTTTTGTACCTGAAATAAAATCATCAAATAAATTGGTTAATGAGTGGGTAATTTGAGTCCGCAAGGATTCATTGTACCCTGGGCTCTATTGAGGGTAGACTCACATAGTAATTTCTCTCTGGCCAGGAGGAAACTACCCATGCAGACCCTGAGCATCCCCTGAATTGGGAGATACTTGATACAATAATTAATGTCATGTAGGGCATCTCTTGCTAGCGGATGTACCCAATAGTCAATATTCAAGACTTTTACATGGGTCTCCTATGAGAGATTGCATTTAATTGCTTTACCATGTATGAGCGCAAATTATTGTACTTGCATTGAAGGTTAATGACGGGTTATGATTAGTGTGGTTTGAGATATTGAGGGTTAATTTGTTGATGACGACCCTTGACATTTGTTCGTAGTGATGCTGGTTCGGAGTGTTTCGTCCCAGTCAGCTTGAAAGATAGTTTGTGCTTCAGAGTCGTTCGCAGATTGAGTAGAGTGTCTTGAATTGTTTGTAGACGCAACATTCCATGCTACGAATAATCTCATGATAAACAGGATCTGGCCCTGAGACAAAATGATTCTCCCATACTGGTGCAATCAGCAAAGCAGTCCATGGAAATGATCCATTATCACCCTGCGGTATAGTAATCACTAGCATCACATTTCAGTTTGCATTATTTATGATAATTAAGTACTAAAGTAATCTTAATAAGTTTAAACCGATAAATACGGAAAGCATCATATGTGCATACTATAAATGATAAGCAATGGGAATAGCATGAATCAATTTTTCTCATATAGCATACTTATCTCTTTTTAAGATTGAGTTCAAGCGTAAAGGAACCACTGCAAGGATTAAAACTTTTAGAGCGCGACTGAGCTGCGGAATTGGAATCCGTGGAGGGGATGTGAGTGCAATGCGTAGTGCGCAGGTGAGCATAGTGCGCAAGTGATGAGCGTAGTGCGCAGGTGAACGCAGTACGCAGGTGATGAGCGTAGTGCGTAGGTGAACGCAGTGCACAGGTGATGAGCGTAGTGCGCAGGTGAGCTGCGGGAATTGTGCAATCCGTGTTGCGGACCTAGCTGCGTGAATAGTGCGCTCCTGCTTGCGCTCATTGGTTGATTTGAATGTTCATTTGGGCGGGAAAGATTGTGTTCTCTTTATTTGCTTCGAACTTGATCTGTGGGCGGAGCTTTGTTTTCTTAATGGGTTGAATACTTCGAACTTGAACTATGGGCGGAGCTTTGTATATCCTCACATGGTGCGTACTGCGGGTTAAGTTGAGAGATTCAAGAAACCTTGGTGCGGGTAAAACTTGTCACTTCCTACTGCTGAGTAGTAGGATCATGCTTTGTACGGACACTTGCTCATTTCAGGAACTTCTTGCTTAGTGACAGTTACGAACATGATTACTTTGGCTTCATTTCCTTTCAATTTGAGTTGCGGACGTGCTTGAAATTATACCTTCTTAGCGTCTTTCTAATGAGTATTATCTAACTGCTCAATGGATGTTCATTAGCTTGCAACCTCATAGCTCGTTCAAAGAGTAATCTATCCAAAAGACGAAAACAAGGAAATGTTCTGTTTTTCATGGAGGTTATCCTTCATGGGTAGTGTCCCGCTACAGATTGCTTTATTACTTATTCCATCACTGCAACCTTTGTTCAGCTATGTCCGCTATTGTCGAGCCACCACTCATTTGTTCACATCGAGCTTCAACATAACAACATGATGCACTTTGGAGCGAATCCTCGTCCTTCATTTGATCTATTTTTCTTCTTTGACACTACTCAAGGCACTAGCGTTGAAGCTTTACCGTTGCTGAAATGCATGGGCTTCTCCTACTCGAGCTGCAACAGTTTTATTTTTCCTCCTTGAATGGTGGCTAAGGCTCTATTTATTAGTTGTAAGTAGCATGCTTCTCATAGGCCATGGACCAGAAGATTGATAACTAGAACTTAAAATCATTGTTGTTGTTTGTTGCTGTCTTTCAAGCATTTTCACAAATGCCTTGTTTGCATTCTGCTAATAATGGAGATACATCATTGGGGTTGATTTCCAAGCCATTCTACACTTCCTTCCCTCCAATTGAGACAAACCCAATGTTTTATTCATTAACGAATACTGAAGAGCACACATCAATCTCATTGATTCACTCTTTTAAAACGAAAATATAGTCTTGTTCGGTTTTGTTTACAGGGCATGAATACCCAAATCAACCAAAATTTTCACATTCGATGCTTTCGAAAATCATTTGGTGGTTTTGTAAACCAAACTTTGTTGATAGTAAATTGTCATCAAAGACTTAAATTAGTTTATGAAATTGCAAGAGAATTTTGTTTTAGTTCAAGAACAGGCCCTTGTCTTCCTTAATCAAGCTAACAGATAGAAGAAGAAAAATTAGCCCTTCTGAACGAACTTTTAAATAAATTAATGAGAAAAATTCCCAAATTGAAATTTTGTAACTTAATGTTTTCTGAATCTCTCACATGGGTTTGTAGAAGAAGCTTTTGTAATTTTAAATCATATTTTTTTCGAAGTTGAAACTTTAGTTCCCTTACATAAAATCAGATTTTTTCGAAGAATTTATTCTACTATTGTAAAACAAGATTTTGCAACTGTAAATCAAATTTAGAAAGGTAGGATAAATCCTTTACATATCCATGTTTCTAGCGTAAAATTGTAGCGACCATTCCATGATCGACAAAAAAAAAAATTTAATTTTTCGGGAAATGACATTTTAAATGGTAAAATGATACAATAGATGCTTTGAAATGATACAGAGAACAAAATTGTAGCGACCATTCCATGATCGACAACAACCAAAATTTGGGATGGAAATGAAATCAAAAACAGAAATTGTAAAATTAACTCAAGAGATTTAACGTGGTTCGGCAATAATTTGCTTACATCCACGGGTAATGAAAATTGGAGTTCTTATTCATCTTTCTGGGTTACAGTGGAAAATGACATAGAAGAAATGAGTTGCAAAAAAGTCCTCCTCTCTTTACACATTGATTTAGTATTTATAGGGATAATGAAAATAACATTTACTAAAATGCCTCTTTGCCACATGTCAATAGAGTCTGCCACGTCTCGATAGAGTCCGCCACGTGTCCCTATTGATCTTATCTTCAATGGTCTCAATCCAATTTTGGTGCGGACAAAGGTTGGTGCGGGCAAGAGCTTCGGGCAAGAGCTACGGACAAGCTTGAGTGGTGCGGGAAATGAAAGTGGTCCTGCTGCAGGAATGGTGCACTCCATGTTACGGACCTAGCTGAGTGAATGGAGCGCTCCATTTGCGGACCTAGCTTTTCACTATTTACAGACAAATCCATTGGGTGGTTTAAACTTGAACTTGGGCGGGAAACGAAAGTGGTCCTGCTACGGGAATGGTGCGCTCCATGTTACGGACCAATTAGTGTTGGGTGCGAACCAGTTGCTTTTGGGTGTGGTCCAATTATTGTTGGGTGCGGACCAATTGCTGCCGGGTGCGGTCTAATTGCTGATGTAAGCAATTAAGTTCTAATTGGGAGCGGACATGAAAGTGCGGGAGTTTCTATATTCAAATATGAATGTCTTGAGAGGGAAATGCTACGTGAGTTTAAGTTTAAGTTTGTGTTGCTGCGTACTTGATTTCGCTGTGCGGGAATGAAATATGAATTGGGTGCGGAATCATGAGAGGCTCACTACAACTTTCGTACAATAATGGGCCATGGTCTTTAAATTGTGTTCTCTTCTATGCGGGCTTGGAGGATGTAATAGATGATGGGCTATATTGATGTGAGCTTGTGTTGTCCTAGGCTACGGTCCCGGGCTACGCACAGTGTTGATGCGGACCTGACTGAATTTGGCTGTCTTGGTACACTTCTTTTTTGGCACTCACAATTCGAGGAGGAGGTAATGGTGCTTTTTTGACACTCACATCATGCATTCGAATGCATAAACACATAAGAATGCAAATTCTAAGCCGTCATATTTCACATCATAAATTTTTATACACCAACAAATATGACG
>JAJJMC010018639.1:0-13865 GCA_023531435.1 Papaver californicum
TGTTGTTAATTGAGTAAAAAGGTGGAACTCTTGGACCGTGAGAAACAAAGATAAGGTGAGTGACATGTGATGATTTCAGGTTAAGGGTTTAGTGATGGTTTTGTAAATAGTGGTAAATAAAGTTATCGTTCGCTCGAACTTGTGAAGATTGATTTTGGATTTTAATAAACTAATTTTTAAACTAAAAATACGCACAAAAGATAAAAATAATATTCACAAATACTGAGGTTATGGATTTCACCATTAACCAATTAAAGTGATTCAATCTAATCAATATTCATGCAATTCTTACGTTTAATTTGATTCTAAAATGTTGCAACAAGTAGATTTTCAAAATAACAATTGTATTACAAAAGAATGGAACATCTAAAACCTAAGCCAAAGCATGTACCATCTAACGAAATCACAATTGCTTAACAAAAATCATTAAATCAATTTTTAACCAAGGCAATTAATCATAAATGAATTGCATAAATTAATTAAATAAATATTACCACATAATCTTTGGAAAATTAGCTTCCTCCGTCGCCTCAGAGATGGGGTTTAGCTCCTCATTGTATTGTAAAAACCCTCAAAAATATATTTCATAGCTCAAATGGTGCTTACAATGGTGAAATAATAGTAACACAGGAGATTTGATACGCTTATAAGCGTTACAGAGAAGTGTTCTATGTGTTTACAAGAGAAGGAAAAGAAAACAGGAGAAAAGAACGGACTTCAGGTGTTGTTGAAGTAAGACTGCTTCAGCGACACTATCAGCGACGCTTCTCTGACGCCTTATGTTCTTCCTCTTTTATTTCACCAGCAAAAAAGTATTATTCCTGGAATTTTTGCTCGGTTCTCTGGCTACTTCCTAAGCTCTCCCAATACTCTCTCTGGTTTCTCCAGACCCCTTTATATACTTAACAAACCATGAAATCTTCAAAATAATTTCGTAATAAACTCATTATTCTTCACGGGAATTCACGGGAAAATATTTTCCTTTTATTGCTTCTCACGCTGTCAACTAGTGTTTGCCTCTAAAAACGTTTCCAGCAATCAAAGATTTAGTCAAGCCTTCTCCAAACACACGCCAACCTCTAATTAACAGGGAAAAGAGGAAAGAATCACGTGAATATCTTGCTTCTCTGTTTTGCAAATGTCACGTGGAAACTTCCTTTGTTTTCGAATCAAAGCTCATTACCATCTCTTGATATTCTTAATAGAATGATATCTATCCAATCCAAAAAGAAAATCCAAGAAAAACCCAACACAATCCAACCCAGAAACTTCGTTGCTGCAAATGAAAATTTCCCGCCAATTTTAAAATTTGAATTAAGTGAGGTGGGTGCCCTTATTTAACGTATGAGTGTCTTTAGTAATTCTTCATGGGTGCTTTTAACATTTTTTTTCGAGCCAATTTTTTCCAACAATGTTTATTTTCCAAAACTACCTATAAATACATAAAAAACAATATTAGTAAAAAATGAGTTTCAGCACTATAAAAGTTGAGAGAAAATTAGACACATAAATGTGTTTATCATTTAGCTTGATAGATTGGTTGTGATTGAAGAGAGGATCTAGAATTATGAATTTGACAGCGAGAAAGTGCGGTTACATAGATGGTATTTCCCTGATTGAGAGAAAAGATCTGTTGAAGATGGCGTATTTGTGATGATGGATAATGATTTTTGTCGAGAAGAACAATTTCGGTTACTGTTGGTTGTTGTGTGTTGTTGGAATAAAGAGAAGATGGGTTTCGGTGACGCTGTTGAGATTGAGAAATTGAGTAGCAGAGAGGAGTATACATCACAGTAGGCAAGGAAGAAATGTCTGAGAGAGAAAAAGAATGGAATGAGTTGCTGGTGTTCTAGGTCACAATTTGGGTTGTATTTCAGCTGGTAACTCGGTTGAGAAACAAGAGTTGTTGTTGGTTCTGGTGGTGTATGAGTAATGGAATTGGTGATGTTGGATCAAGAAAGGGAGATGGTGATTATGAGTTTTTTTCTTGAGTTCAGAACAATACAAAGTAGATGAACAAGTCAGGGAGAAGATGAAATGGAGAATTAATATTTACTGCTATGGGTTGTAGTGGTTATAATGCTGCCAAGAATGAAGTCAGGTGAAGTAAAGGGGTGATTTTCGTAACTGAATGAATGCTTGACTTCTTAGAATGAATGGGTTATTGCCGGAATTGAGAATTATCAGGTAAGGAGAGTTGAGACATAGCCGGAATTGTATGGTGCTAGAATTGATTGAATTGTCCTGTCAGTCCCGCGAAATTGAGAGACATATCATGTTAATGGGTTTGAAACTGAATTGGCCTGAGCTGTGAATTGGACTTGGCCTAGCCTGGAAACTGAATTGTCCTGAGCCGGATACAGAAATTGGGTGACCTAGTTTTGGAAGTTGGCAAGTCAATAAAATGGAATCCTTCACTACAAAAGGGGCTCTCTAATACCTTATTTTCTACTAGTTGTTCTAGGGTTTAGACATGAAAGCTTTTCTCTTTCTTCTTGTTATGAACTCCATAAACATGAGTAGTTAATTTTCTTTTGGTTAGGGAATAGTTGGATTTCTCAAACATAATTCTTTGAATTAATACATTAGTGTTGTCTCATACTTATCGTTCATGATTCACTACATATATCTAATTGATTGATTGTTCTTTTAGTTAAGTTGCAAATTGATTGAACTCACATTCATATCTACGACTAATTTAGGGTTTATTATACACAAAAGTAATACTCCCTGAATACAAGAAGCATAATGTGGTTATTGCTTGTAGTGTTACATCGTAGTAATTGCATGTGAATTATGATCTTTGTTAAATTGAATTAGTGCGCTTACCACGTTCAATGGCATTGATTAGCCTAATTTCATGAATCTTAATGCTCCTCAAGAATTAAACTTGATTAGTGCTTTTACACGTTAGGTTGTTCTCTTGGTAGAATACATATTCGCATCTTTTAATGTGTTTGTTGATGACTTGAGGAAATTTGTGGGATATTCTTGCGATCAAGGTATTCTAGGGATTTTGATAAAATGAAATTAAATATCAATTCTTATTATTAGTACAAGAATATGTTTTTTGTGAATGAAAACGAAACCTTAACCAATATTCTCAACTCTTTGATTCTTTTCTACAATTTCATTGCTTTCTTAATTAGTTTAATTTACTTTTATTAAATCTGAAAAATCCCCCCAATTTTTCCCATAAGATTTCATATCCGAATAACAACCAAGACCTCCTCGTGGGAACGATCCTTTCTTATCTATGCTTCATTATAAATCATAAGTAGTGAGAAAGTAATAAATAATTTTGACGTGCATACGACCACATCAACCAGCAACTTGTAAACCAATTCTGGAAGTTGAGAGGAGAAGTCTGAATTTGAGGTAATTGTGTCTTTGGAGTTCTGAGCTGGAGATGATTGTGGCTTCCAAGTCCGAAGCGTGTCCAATAGTAGAATCATGTGGTTGAAGTAAGTAGAAGCAACAAGGATGAGGTTACCATTATGGATGTGATCTGGTAAAAGGTGGAGGTTTCCTGGTTATTGATGTAGAGAGGTTTTTCGATGGTTCTGATATTTTACTGGCTTGATTTTAGGGACAACTTTGGTTGAAATAGATTTGGATTAATTTTTCTAACGAATCAAGTCCCCAATTAAAGAGTAGTCAAAAACAGTTTATTTACTGGACAAGGTGATACATGTAGAATGGGTTACATCCACGGGTGAATTATTTTACATATATTTAAGGTGTCTACTAAAAGGGTATTAAAGTTTCATACTCTCTTGAGCGGTGTAATGAGCCATCCCCAACATTTATCCTTCCTCAAATGATGAGGCTCTATTGTAGAAGAGGCAAAAATAGGTCAGACGAGGTCTAGGTGTTACCTTGTCGCGAGGGTATGAGTTTTGATGTATATGTTTTGTTGCTAGTACCGTTGCTGATCAGACCTTTTAGTCGAAGGACGTTACTGTGTTAAGCTTTTAAAAGTGAAGGAGTCGTTAGTCCCCAAGTGTAATTCACTTGGACCCGCTACCTGACAGAAGATAATTTTACGGTGTCGTTAAAGGTTCACGCTTCCAAGAGTTTGAGAAGATATTGGAAATCACAGAAGTTGGAGCCATCCTCTGTTGTCGTTGAAGCGATGGGGCTGAAGCGAGTATCTAAATTGGAGTTCAAACCATCGTTGTAGTTCTAGGATATTGGGATCCAATACCATTCTTATTTAATCTCTTTAACTCAAAGCATGACTATCATGACTTGATTAGTTGGTTTATTTCTTTCAGCGGGTACGCGTAATACACCCTTGAGTGGAAACTACTCTCGTCGCTTTTCATAGTCCCCAGTCTGCAAGAAAGGGACTGCGAATAATTCTTCCATGTTGATGATTTTGATGCTTTGGAGACACCATGGATATAGAGGATGTAGATAAGTTGGAGGATGAAGAGCTAAACGAAGCGTCCCATACTGAAGAACTTTGTAAAGAATCTAAATTTACTGATGTCGATGGAGAAGTAAGTAATGAAGTAACGCCGGACTCCTCCGGTTGTTTTGACCCATATGAAGTAAGTTTCTAGTCCATATTATCATGGTAGAACATGTGAACTCTTCCATGTTGTAGGATGATGCTCTTACTGATATTGATAAATGATAATGTTACAGGGAATGTGTCATTTGAGTACCCTAATGTGGGTGTTAATGTGATCTCTACTCCGATATAATTTGTCCCGAGTACTCATGTGTTGGAGATTTCACCATTCCATCTGTTTATGCTGATTTTTAATGATCCATCTCCCTTAGAGTGAAATCTAAATTGTCCTCAAAATGGGAAGAAGCTGTAAATGAAGCTGAGAATTCTGATCTTGACATTGCATGGATTTTTTATCATCTGGGAGATGTACGAGAGCGTGAAGTAGGTATCGTCTTGCTGAAGGGAATGGTACCAAAGTGAAAAGAATGGTACCAGATTGAAAAGACTCGTACTAGAGTGAAAGGAAAAATTTGAGAATGTCATAGATGGCTTTGGATTTTGTTGTTGTTTTTGTAGAGTCTTTTCTGGGACATGGAAAAGATCTTGTCTTTAGGATGGTGCTGAGGCTAAGGATGAATATGGGGTTGAGGCTGATGGTGAGTATTCAATTCGTGTCGTTTGTTGGGATGAAGCCTTCATCTTGACTCATTCATTCTAACAGCACCTCATGGATGATTGAATATTATAGTGCTTACTGACCAGACGGCTGCTCCAACAGATATCTCTACAATTTTTGGACCTTGAATCGGCATATGTAGTTACCAGGATATTCGTCATTCATCTGGAACAATCTTTTCAGATATGAACATTTTTTATTCCCATCATAAAGGAAAAATAGGCATGGATATATCCTCTAGTCAAATGATATTTTGGATGGCGAAAGGGTAAAAGGTTGGTGTTAATGATGTGAGACTGGGCCCTCTTGCCTTGAAATTTTAAAAGTCTTTCCACGTCTCCATGTGTGACAAGGTTGGATCGTTGGCTCCTTGATTGTCCTTTTTGAATGCAGATCTCGCTATCATCTTGAATATTGATTCTGGAACTCTTTTGAGTGGTAGTTGTGTCTTTTTGTGTTATGGCAAGGACCTATTGTCTCCACATCAACTCAACAATGTGATATTTTTAACAATCGTACAATGAGAAATTTAGAGATGAGTAACCTCCTAGAAAATGATAGCTTTGAATTTCTGGCGAGTTAGGGAACCAACGTTGATGGATCGAGGATGAGCCTTCCTTGCTCTGATTTTGTAGGAGTCTCTCCATATCTTTACGGGTGATAAAATTGTATTGTTGACTTCTCGCTACTGGATGATCAATAATGATATGAAATTTTTTATCTTTTCGAGTCTCATAAGTCTCAGCATCAGCGGCCGCTGTAAGGTTTGTCCTAGTTCGCTCCATCAGGCGATGGCGTCGTTTCGGGGAGAGTTGCTTTGTGAAATTTTTGAGACAAGCAAGTACCTCCTTCTGAGTAGTGGCCATTTCCATATGAGCCCTGGCAAGGAATTCTTGTTTCTTTATCAAATCAGCCATACTGGGTGGAGTTTGAGTATTTTCGGTGATTTCAACAGTCTTGTCACTGAGAGGAGGTATAGTAATAGTATTGGTACTAGGAGGTTCAGTTGTGACAGGGGTGTTTTTAGGATCGTCGCCACCGGTACTAACAAACTGATTTTAGGAATTGTAACTGCTCTAGACCTAAGATCCACCATCTTGAATAACTGAAAATTGGCTTTTGCAACTGAGAGATTGATCTCCTACTGTGGTCGCCAATTGTTTTAGGATGAAAACAAATGTACGGTAAAATCGTACATTCAAGTTGGTTTGAGAAATCAACCTCAAACAGGACGAGCCTAAACCAAAGAGATAATCGTTCACGTCCTGCTTGGATCACTAAAAGTGGAGAATATTGGGTAGGTCTTAGGGGAGGGAAATAAAGAAGGTTAAGAAATATCAGTGTGATAAGTAGTGTATGAAGAAGAAAGGATTATCTCTGAGATGAATCGCTAATTTTATATGTTTTTATTTTTTCTGTCTTGTTTCGAATAGATGAGAATCATTTATTTATAGTTCAAAGGAAACATACTTATTTCTCGTTAGTCGTGGAGTTTAGGGAGAGGTGGAGAAGTGATAATTATGGAGATTTTAGTGGGGTCGTTCCCGAAAATTAGGGAAGACCTGTCTGACCATTACTCCTCATCCTCTTAACTGCTCTGTAACCGTCCCACTACTTGTTACCCTCTTAGCGCTTAACGTAATGAGATAATGTTAGCCTAGGTGTTAAGTCACAGTGTGCTCTTTTAAAAGCATTGCGCTTTGATTGTGGCGTATTCAAGAGGAGTGGCGCATAATTCGTGGTTTATCTTTGGGCAAAGTGCTAAAGTAGCATATTTGAGCTCAAAAGAGCAATTTGAGAAGCGTTCGTTGCGAATGAAGCATTAAGCCATAGTGTATTTTGTGGTTTAAGCATTATGTATTCCCGAATTCGATAGATGTTACCGGAACATCGATGCACACTCGAGACAAGTTCAAGGAATTCAGCTATGGAGTTTATGCGACTTGAGACTAGTTCGATATGACATAAATATTGTGAGTATTGAGGAAGCTGTGAGGCCATTTTAGAATGTTTGTAGA
Organism: Papaver californicum; assembly: GCA_023531435.1. Classification (NCBI taxonomy): domain Eukaryota; kingdom Viridiplantae; phylum Streptophyta; class Magnoliopsida; order Ranunculales; family Papaveraceae; genus Papaver; species Papaver californicum. The sequence continues at coordinate 7,157 of JAJJMC010018639.1, forward strand.
GAATTTGTATCATTAAATCACTTGCGAAATATAAGTGGAGATGCAATATTTCGTGTTTGGTTATAGAGCTAGGCATATGCGCATAAGTATTCACATATCCTTTTTTTTCCTGCTGCTTGGTAGAGGGAAATTTAATAATTCTAGCCCTTGTAAAAAACTCACCATCTACACTAGTACAATGTCTAGTTTATAATTCTAGCCCCAGTATGTGTGGGATGAGCCCTACTTGTGGAAATATTATGCTGATCAAATTATCCATAGGTGCGTACTTGACTCTATATTTCAATCCATTCTTAATTTTAGTCATTATTACGCTTGTGGTAGGCATTTTGCTTCTAAACGTACCGCTCTTAAAGTTCTTGAGAGTGACTTTTATCGTCCCACCCTATTTGAGGATGCGTATGCTTTTTGTAAATCTTGTGATAGAGGTCAATGAATAAGCAATCTAGGTGCTCGAAATCAAATGCCACTTACACCGGTTCTTGCTGTAAAAATATTCGATATGTAGGGAATCGAGCCCCTTTGCTAATTCGTGTGGAAAGTTCTATATACTTCTTGTTGTGGATTATGTTTCAAAAATGGGTGGAAGCTAAAGCCATCTTATAGGTGTTTAAAACACCTTTTTTATTATCAATTGTTTATGCTTTCTTTATTATTTTTCTTGTAAATTTCGTATTTTATTTTCGTTTTGAGGTTTAGGTACTATGGAGTAATATGAAGATAAAGAAAAAAACTACATGCACAATTCATTTTTCGGAGCCTTAAATGTTAATCGAATAAAGGTGTGGCAAGGACGTAAGCTTTAATGTGTTTAAAGAAGCTAATTACTATGGGCACCCATCTGCTTCTAAAGGAAACCACTCAACTTTAAAGAAGTGAAAAGTACTAAAGACAGGCGAGACTACGTTAAGGGCCACCTTCTCAGCTTATAACTTAGAAACTAGGTCACGCGTCAGTATTTATCCTAACGTTCTCAACCAAAGTTCGTCATTGCACCAAGATTTCTCTCGTAGCAGCACCATCTCCTTGCCGCCGGCGAATCAGGGGTTTTATGGTCGTCTTCCAAGGGTTGACACAAAGTAAACAAGAAGAGAAATGGGTTTAACTCAGACTCGATATTCGTTCTGATTTTATTGAAGATTGAACTCGAGTTTGCTTGTTGAGATGGGATTAAGAAGCAGAGATAGAGAGAGAAGGATTTCAGAGATAGGGTTTAGTAAAAGTGACAACGGGAAGTGGTTCGAGATAAGAAACGAGAATTGATGGGATTTTAAATTTATACCACAAGAGCACGGATGTCGATGAGGCAATATGCAAGCACGGTACATTCCACAGGGATTTTAGAATTTTAATTTTTAGTTTTTAGTTAACTTATGTGCTAATGAAAAATTGATTTTTGATTATACTCTAAATTATAAAAATACTAAAAATGATATACAAATGAAAGTAAACCTATGACTCGATATTTCATCACTACTATGCAAACTAGATGATTTTAACTATTCTCTATAATTTCTCTAAATATTACACAAGACGATTTCAGACAAAGTACTTACGTCTTGGAAAATTTGGAATTTTAATCAATTAATTTTTCTCAAAGGATTAACAATTACTTCACTAAAAAATGTTATTCTCTAATAAGAATAAATAAACAGATTAATTTAAGCATTAATAGACACATGAAGAAATTATTATCATTATTAATTAAGAAAATAGGACCAAGAAAAATTGTTATAGAAGAATAATTATAACATGCTAGAAAGCACAATAGGACTTCATCTCTAATCCTAGATAAGGGTTCTAGCTATTCATGGGAAAAAATCTGAAGAAGATAGGGAAGAAACCATTTTATTCATGATTTTAAAAAAGAATTACAAGAACTACTGACCAGTTCCGTCGCTCAATCATCAAAAACTATTGATTTGATTAAACCAAATCAACAATATCTTATTTGAGATGTTACAAAAAAGACTGCTCTGGGACGTGGTGAAAAATCCAAATTGTTGCTGGAACTGTTGCAGAAATTGTTCCTAAAACCGCTGAGTATGAAAGATATGACAACGGTTTTAAATGACAGTTTCAGAGCGTGTTATCTTCTTCTTCCTCTCCTCGATGATCAAGAACCCTAAGTGTAGAATTTTTTTTCGATTTCTTTTCTAGCAATTCTGGCCGCAGCCAGCCTCCTCAATTGTTCCCTTCGACCTCTATTTATACGATAACCACAATGTAACTCTTGAATCTTCTCTTTAATCACCACATATCTTTGTAATCAATGAAAAAGGTAATTCTCGAAAATATATTTTCTCTCTCGACCTCGCTGATTTTTTTCTTTCCAAATATTCTTGATGTTGTTTCCCTTCTTGAAGTGATATGCTCGATGTTGCAAAATTAAACCCAAGATATGATCCAAAGAGTATTTATTGTCTTTAAATCACACTGCCGAGAATTTTCTTCCTTACCGTATTATACGCAGCAATTATTCAAGAGATATTGTTGATTGTTTTGACGTGTTTAAATCGAGTACAACTCTATCCAAAAAGGCAAGAAGTTTTCTTGTCTTTAAAAGCTACAATTTCTCTTTAGATATTCTTATTAGATCACGCGGAGAATAAAGAACCAACTTTTCCTGCCGATTTCATTTTGAACTTTAAGAAGGTGGGTGCCTTTATCCAAACCCCCAGGTACCTTTAGCACTTTAATGGGTGCCTTTATAACTTTTTGATCCAATTCTTCCACAATTATTAACTCTTAAAAAAAAAACTAAAAACACAATAAAACACTAGTCTCGGGATAAACTCGTTCCTCTAAACTATCATCGTCTTCATAATAGCAAGGAAATATTTCACCATCTATAACAGTGGTATCTCTAGTTAAATTCTTTTCCTCTTGAATAGGTAAATAACCATTAACATTATTAGGATTGGAACTAGAAAAACCATTATTATCATGAAGCTCAATTGGTGTAAAAATTTCCTGATCATTATGACTACGAATTTCAAATTCTTCATCAGTATTATCCTCATCCTCATAATGACATGAAGATGATTGATCCCTATTTGAACAAGTAGTGCCTTCAATTTTAACTTCGTCTAGATTAGGTAAATATTTTTCATTATTATCAAGGGTAAAATTTGAAACACTATTTTGGCATTTAAATTCATTCTGACCAATACTAGCAGCTACCGTCCTTCTTCTTCAATTTCATCTAAACGTGTCTTAAGTTCACTGAAAGCGGTACTTAAAAGCTGCAAGTCTTTTATTTTGATCTGATTCACGCCTAAGTGACTATTCATGAAATTTCTCCATTAATATGTCATTCCTACGTATTGACTCAGTTAACTACTTGAGGGCCTCTTCTAGAGATGTAGAACTAACATTTTGCTCAGTAAAATATTGTTTATTTACCCGTTCGTACGACTAGTGAGCGTGCGAATAGTAATTGGGATCACTATGGTATTAACCATAATCTTCAGAAGGTTGGTAGTGGTCCCAGGTACTATCTACACTATGGTCATAGTACGGATACTGCTCGTTTTGAAATTTGGGTCGATATTCATTGTATTGGCCTCATAATTCCAGTTTAACATTTTTTTATGTATGCACGTGCAAATGCAAGGTCAACAAAAATTGGGTAGGCTCAGGTTACCTTAGCAAAATATACCTACAGTCAAAGAAATGGTCAAAGGTACAAGGGTAAGGCTTATGGGATTTCAGATGGTAACTCCCGTCAGGCCCAAGCACGGGTTTATCTTACTTTTCCACGGTTTTCCTAAGAATCTGTTGTCTGACGATGCAATTGGTGTGCACAATATTTATATATATATATATATATATATATATATACAAACTAAAATAAAATCTAAAAGAAATATATACAAATTTTTTCTAAAAAAATAACAATTTTTTTTTAAGAATTAATGGAAATAAAAAAAATTGGGTTTTTATACTACCTTTTTTGGTAGGAAATTCCATAATAAATGTAGAATATAACATGCACAACAAAAACAAGACAAATACCCAAGTAAACTCTAAAAGAAAAAAAAAAAAAAAAATCCTAAACTAATTAACACACAATTAAAGAAAAATTGAAAATCACAATTTCTAAATCCCCGGCAGCGGCGCCAAAAACTTGATGGGATTTTAAATTTATACCGCAAGAGCACGGCTTGGATGAGACAGTATGCAAGCACTGTTCGTTCCACAGTGATTTCAGAATTGTAATTTCTAGTTTTTAAATAACTTATGTGTTAATGATAAATGAATTTTTAATTATATTCTAAATTATAAAAATACTAAAAAGGATATACAAAATGAAAGGAAAACCTAGGATTCGAGATTTTATCACTACTATGCAAACTAGATGATTGTAAATATTCTTTATAATTTTCTCTAAATATTACACAAGACGATTTCGGACAAAGTATTTACGTCTTGGAAAATGTGAAATTTTAATCAATTATTTTTTCTCAAAGGATTAACAATTACTTCACTATAAAATGCTATTCTCTAATAAAAATAAATAAAACGATTAATTTAATAATTAACGGACACATGAAGAAATTATTATCATTATTAATCAAGAAAATAAGACCAAGGGAATTTTTATAGAAGAATAATTTTAAGATGCTAGCAAACACAATAGCTAATCCTAAATGAGGGTTCTAGCTATCTGTGGGGGGGGGGAAGTATAAGAAGATAGGGAAGAAACCATTTTATTCATGATTTCATAAAAGAATTACAAGAATTACATTGTTGTTGATGTTGTTGTTCCAACCCATCTAACTTTTGACTGTGCTCATCTTGTTGTTGAATAAATTGCTCCATTAGCCTTTGGAGTTCTTCTAACTTGGCACAAGTGAATCTGTGGTACTAAAGAATCATTAGAAACATACATATCCTCCCATCCTTGTGATCGTTCACTTACATACCCGTCATAAGATTGTTGGCATGTATGAGAACAATCATAAGGTTCAGTTGGGGATTTATCATATCCAAAAGATTGGTTTTGATTATACTCCTAGTATGGTTGGTAGTTATCATAAGACTGAGATTGAAAACCATATTAATTAGTATCAAATTGATTACCATTGTGATATGATTGATCTTGTACACATACACATATTATTTCCAAAAAGAAACACAACGATGACAAAAAATTTAAATAATCAAAATATACTAAACCTAAAAAAAATATAATAAATAAATAATTATGCACAAAAATTGTTTATAGAACTTTCTTCCCGTTCTAGACGGGCTACGAAAACTATTAATCCATTGTAAACACAAAAAAAAAATCAAAAAAAAAAAACTAGAAATAATATCAAAAAAATTAAGTATTGAATAAAAATACTAAAAATAATAAATTACTAAGAAAATAAAATAATAACTAACAACTAAAAGCTACCGACTGCTTCCCGGCATCGGCACCAAAATTTGATGCCCGTAGTTAACACAACCAATTAATTTACTTCTTTCCACAATATTAACTAGTAATATAATGGAAAGGAGTTCGTTCCCACGAAGAGCAGTGAGTTTCTAGTTGTTATAAATTAACCAAAAAGGGAGGTTTTTAGATTTTGAATGAAGTAAATAATAAAAAAAAGATAATAAGAATTTTGTTCAAACAATGAGAAGAAAGATGTCTAAGGAATCCTTCGTCATCGTTGAACCGAAAGTTAATCATACAAGTTTATTTCTTGTTGAGTTTATATTGTTACCAAGATTAGAATAGCAATAAGATCTGCTATCCCCGGAATTCCTTATTTCACTGGTGCATAAGTGTTCAACTACCTGATTCTATTCAAGTAACCCGCCAAGAATAAACTCTCAAGGTGTAAATAAGTGAACGATTTACACTTTGTGAATTAGGTTGATCCTAGCATCAGACGCAATGAAGTAATCCAAGTGTTCAAGTATCCAAATCCAAAGAAGAAGAAATGAGTTCATTGCGACATGAAATGAACACGGAAGTTGAGTTCTACAAGTGAAGAAAACACAAATACCAAGTTAAACTCTTTCAAATCCTGAATTTCTTTTCATCGTATTGAAGATAATTGGAAGATGAAGCTAACACAATAAGAATGAGGTCATTCCAAGTTCGGACGAAGAAGTTATGGACAAAACAACCAAAGTAAAAAAAAGTCATCTACATCATAACCGTCAGCACGATTCCCAACTGTGTCGAATGAAATACTTTTTTGGGCAGAAAACTTGGATTTTTAAGCCCTAAATTCGGCATGGTTCATAGGAAATCTACCATGGTGACTGGATCAACTTTTGGAACAGAGAATTGGAGTTATTTTGGTTCTAGAGTCGGCACAGTTCAGGGAAATTAACTATGTCGACTATGGCAAACCTATGGGGTCATTTTGACATGTTTTTGACTTCTAAGAGGAGGAAACCCGGTCTCATAAGAATTCTAAGCCATATATTTCGTGTATACTAAACAAGAAGACTCCCAAGATATTAAGAAGGGACCAATTAATTACTTTGCAAGTCTTGGAGGATATCAAAAACAAGCAACAAAAGCTAGGGTTTGGAGCAATTTCCATCATCGTAATGAACTCTCTTTACACTTATGTATATCATAGGTGCATTTGCAGCCATGAGTAGCTAAACATTTAATTGATTGAGGATGAATTCTAAGTTCTAGACATGATTTGAGTTATTCTATGAATCTATGTTGAAGTTCTTCATATGATTATCGTTT
>JAJJMC010018644.1:10000-17500 GCA_023531435.1 Papaver californicum
AGATTGGTACAATTGGTGGTAGGGTCCTATTCGGGATTTCAAGAGATACCGCACAGGTTTTCCTTTTTCTATTGGTTCTGATCCATGGAATTCAATATAATACCCACCCGGTTCCCGAGAGCATACCTACAAATTGAATTCCTTCATTGTGTGATACAAAATTAACTTGACCTTAACATAGTTGGCGCGCCAGAATCCTTTTCAGATTCTATTAAAACCACCTCCTTATTTTCTAGCTCCTATTTTTGGGAACCGCAATTCCTAATTGGAAACAATCTATCTATCTCACTTCCATACCGAATTTCGGATATGATATATGTTCCGGTTTCAATCCAACGAAAGAAGCTTTTATTTTAAAAAAAGAGAGATCAAAGAAAGATCTGCCCTACCCCGCTTAATAAAGAAATTAATAATATTTCTTCTCCTGTTTTTTCTTTGATGAAGGGGTCCTATCGAAGCAAGAGTAAACTCCAAAAAAGTACATTTCTAAAAAAACGAGATCTTTTATACCCGAATCCATCTTTATTACACCTCTTTGTCTTCCAAGAAATTTAGATCATAACAAACTAAATGAGTTTCGAACTTCACTTTTTTCCATTTCATTTCTACTGTTTGGGTTTGTGACCAATTGAAATGGAAGACGGGTCAGATGATACCTCATCAGCTGGTTGTATACGGAAGACGGTAGGTTATAGAAAAGAATGAAAAACGAAAAGGGATTCTTTGTTGTATCAAGAATTCCTTTTTTAATTCGTTATGGATAAAAGATCCTCCTATGTTATACTATTCAATTCTCGACAATGAATCGATCTGAAAGCTCAGATATTGTTATTCATGATATTGATCCGATTCAATATCAAATAACATTGGGATGCAATTCATTTCATTGAATTTAGAGGAGAAGATTTATCATCTCTATGGGATTAGATCCCGAGTTATTGTGAAGTAAAAAACGATGGGATTATGGAAGTAAATATTCTCGCATTTATTGCTACTGCGCTGTTCATTCTAGTTCCTACTGCTTTTTTACTTATCATCTACGTAAAAACAGTCAGTCAAAATAATTGATTCGAATGAAGCTTGACTTCTTTATTCTTATCAATGATTGAAGAAATGAAAGGTATTTTCATTCCACGTCTTAAATGAAATGGGCGGACTAGAATCAGCAGTATATGAGATCCGGTAGTATGGTAGAAAGATATCAATTTCTTTCTACCATACTTTCTATTATTGTATTGTCTCAAGTTGTACTGGTACTGTATAAAGAGGGATAGGCTTCATCTAGATTAATCTACAATATGTATCTTGTATTTTCATATATGTACATATCTATAAATTTCATATATGTGATGTACATCATGTAAATAACACCCCAATTCTAGTTCTTCCTTGCATCTATTTTTTTGTTTGATTGAAAGGTTTTTTTTCATATAGTCCATTACTGTAATTCAATATAATTTGCAAATGGAAATTTCATATTTAAAATCCCTTTACGATATATGAAAAAATGGCTACAGTTTGATTACTCAACTCAATTAGTAGTGCTTTTAGAGTCCACTTCTTCCCCATACTACAAGTGAAAGGGAAAATGTAAAGACTACCATTAAAGCGGCCCAAGCAAGACTTACTATATCCATGTGAATTATGTCCCCTATCTCTATGAATATGAAGGAATTCGTCCATTATTGATCACTAATAATAGTGGAATCTATGGTGCAGAGTCAAAAAGGGATTATGACCAAACGCTATTGATCAAACAATCCAAAAAATCCACCCACAACAAGTTCCTATATGATTTCTGGTAGAAAAGGGAAGGATTAACCACAAGCAAGATACACAGGGACTTTCTTTGTATTATCAAGGAAATCCTCTTTAATGGAAGATGTAGGAATAGTAAGGCCTATTGTTTAGTTTCTTTTGTTGACCTTCATAAGCAAAAAGCATAAAATATACAATCAAGGTAGATCACTACCTACCCCATATCTCTTCAAAAGAGGGTTTTTTCCTTTTGGTTTCCTCTCGAATCTATTGCTTCTGCTGAGCAAAAAAAGAAAGTATTTCTCGGTTTTTGTAGATGAGGCGGCACCCGGATTTGAACTGGGGTAAAAGGATTTGCAGTCCCCCGCCTTACCACTCGGCCATGCCGCCAAACGGATATAAAATAGAGGGAACGCTCTCTTCTTTATTATTTCTTGAATCTCATTGTCTTTATCCCTTTCCTAAACCTAAAAAACCCTTTTTTTTGAACCCAGTTGATTCCCTTCGATTGATTGTATGGTATCTCAAATCTCAAAATAAACAACACCTAAAAACTTCCCCCTTTTTTTATCTTTCAAAAGCGAATGTGCTTTTTCAGTTACAGAATGAAAAATGCAGGGCAAATAGGAACCATTAACTATTGACTTGAATTCATGAAGAGTTCTTGGAACTCCAATTTCGTTTCCTTAACAACGGCATCAAAATGAAGTTGATACACAACTTATCAGTATCAATTCTTTTCAATAATCAATCTTTTTCAATTAAATTTACATTATAACAACAATTATATATATATGTAAACCCCGGAACAGAGATTGTTACAAAGATATCCTAATCAGGTATCTTAGCCATATATGTCTATAAGGAATTATCGTGCTTCCTTTTTTCTTTTTTTCTCTCATTCATAGAGAACAGATCAAACCTTGAATCATTTCTTTTTCTGGTACCCAACCGGATTGTAATATCATAATAATAGGTAGAAATTGGATTCCTTTTGATATTCTATACAAGACTCTAAAAAAAGTATAATCGGCATAATTATGATTCCAGGAATGTTTTATCCTGTTGCAAATTCTAATTTGAGTAGAAAATTCTCCTTATTGCTCCGCTCAATGGTATGAAGTTGGGTAAAATTTCATGTGATTCAGTAAACAGAATATACATTCCATCATTGCTAGATCGATCCATATGGTTCGATGAAGAATGAGCCAATAATGGGATTTTGCTATAAATGGGAAGCTTAAGATGCTCCGGGATGGAAATGAGGGAATGTCTACAATACCTGGGTTTAGTCAGATACAATTTGAGGGGTTTTGTAGGTTCATTGATCAGGGCTTGATGGAAGAACTTTATAAATTTCCAAAAATTGAAGATATAGATCAAGAAATTGAATTTCAATTATTTGTGGAAACTTATCAATTGGTAGAACCCTTGATAAAAGAAAGAGATGCTGTGTATGAATCATTGACATATTCTTCTGAATTATATGTACCTGCGGGATTAATTTGGAAAACCGGTAGGGATATACAAGAACAAACCATATTTATTGGAAACATTCCTCTAATGAATTCCCTGGGAACCTTTATAGTAAATGGAATATACAGAATTGTAATCAATCAAATATTGCAAAGCCCCGGTATTTATTACCGTTCAGAATTGGACCATAACGGAATTTCGGTCTATACCGCCACCATAATATCCGATTGGGGAGGAAGATCAGAATTAGAGATTGATCGAAAAGCAAGGATATGGGCTCGTGTGAGTCGGAAACAAAAAATATCTATTCTAGTTCTATCATCAGCTATGGGTTCGAATCTAAGAGAAATTCTAGATAATGTTTGCTACCCTGAAATTTTCTTGTCTTTCCCGAACGATAAGGAGAAAAAAAAGATTGGGTCAAAAGAAAATGCCATTTTGGAATTTTATCAACAGTTTGCTTGTGTCGGCGGGGATCCGGTATTTTCTGAGTCCTTATGTAAGGAATTACAAAAAAAATTTTTTCAACAAAGATGTGAATTAGGAAGGATTGGTCGACGAAATATGAACCGGAGACTTAATCTTGATATACCTCAGAACAATACATTTTTGTTACCACGAGATGTATTGGCAGCTGCGGATCATTTGATCGGAATGAAATTTGGAATGGGTACACTTGACGATATGAATCACTTGAAAAATAAACGTATTCGCTCTGTAGCGGATCTGTTACAAGACCAATTCGGATTGGCTCTGGTTCGTTTAGAAAATGTGGTTCGAGGAACTATATGTGGAGCTATTAGGCATAAATTTATACCTACTCCCCATAATTTAGTAACATCCACTCCATTAACAACCACTTATGAATCATTTTTCGGTCTACACCCCTTATCTCATGTTTTGGATCGAACTAATCCATTGACACAAATAGTTCATGGGCGAAAATTGAGTTATTTAGGTCCTGGAGGATTGACAGGTCGAACTGCTAGTTTTCGGATCCGAGATATCCATCCTAGTCACTATGGCCGTATTTGCCCAATTGACACATCTGAAGGAATCAACGTTGGACTTATTGGATCCTTAGCTATTCATGCTAGGATTGGTCATTGGGGGTCGCTAGAAAGTCCGTTTTTTGAAATTGATGAGAGATTCAAAGGGGTACGGGTAGTTTATTTATCGCCAAGCAGAGATGAATACTATATGGTGTCGGCAGGAAATTCTTTGGCGTTGAATCAGGGCATTCAAGAAGAACAGGTTGTTCCAGCTCGATACCGTCAAGAATACCTGACTATTGCATGGGAACAGATTCATCTTCGAAGCATTTTTCCCTTCCAATATTTTTCTATTGGCGCTTCCCTTATTCCTTTTATCGAACATAATGACGCGAATCGGGCTTTAATGAGTTCTAATATGCAACGTCAAGCAGTTCCGCTTTCTCGGTCCGAAAAGTGCATTGTTGGAACTGGGTTGGAACGCCAAGTAGCTCTAGATTCAGGAGTTTCCGCTATAGCAGAACACGAGGGAAAAGTAGTTTCTACCGATACTGACAAGATCGTTTTCTCAGGTAATGGAGACACTCTAAGCATTCCATTGGTTATGTATCAACGTTCCAACAAAAATACTTGTATGCATCAAAAATCCCAAGTTCAACGGGGTAACTGCATTAAAAAGGGACAAATTTTAGCAGATGGTGTTGCTACTGTTGGTGGCGAACTCGCTTTGGGAAAAAACGTATTAGTAGCTTATATGCCATGGGAAGGCTACAATTTTGAAGACGCCGTACTTATTAGTGAACGTCTAGTATATGGCGATGTTTATACTTCTTTTCATATACGGAAATATGAAATTCAGACTCATGTGACAAGTCAAGGCCCTGAAAGGATAACTAATGAAATACCACATTTAGAAGCCCACTTACTCCGGAATTTAGATAGAAACGGAATTGTGATGTTGGGGTCTTGGGTAGAAACAGGTGATATTTTAGTAGGTAAATTAACGCCTCAGATCACGAAAGAATCATCATATGCCCCGGAAGATAGATTATTACGGGCTATACTTGGTATTCAAGTATCCACTGCAAAGGAAACTTGTCTAAAATTACCTATAGGTAGCAGAGGTCGAGTTATTGATGTGAGATGGATCCAGAAAAAGGGGGGTTCCAGTTATAATCCAGAAATGATTCGTGTATATATTTCACAGAAACGTGAAATCAAAGTAGGGGATAAAGTTGCTGGAAGGCATGGGAATAAAGGTATCATTTCCAAAATTTTGCCTAGACAAGATATGCCGTATTTACAAGACGGAACGCCTGTTGATATGGTCTTCAATCCATTAGGAGTACCTTCACGAATGAATGTAGGACAGATATTTGAATGCTCGCTCGGGTTAGCGGGGGATCTGCTAGACAGGCATTATCGAATAGCACCCTTTGATGAGAGATATGAGCAAGAGGCTTCTAGAAAACTCGTGTTTTCTGAATTATATGAAGCCGGTAAGCAAACAGCGAATCCGTGGGTATTTGAACCCGAGTATCCGGGAAAAAGCAGAATATTTGATGGAAGAACGGGAGATCCTTTTGAACAACCTGTTATAATAGGAAAGTCCTATATCCTAAAATTAATTCATCAAGTTGATGATAAAATTCATGGGCGTTCCAGCGGGCATTATGCGCTTGTTACACAACAACCCCTTAGGGGAAGGGCTAAGCAAGGGGGACAACGGGTAGGAGAAATGGAAGTTTGGGCTCTAGAGGGGTTTGGTGTTGCTCACATTTTACAAGAGATGCTTACTTATAAATCTGATCATATTAGAGCTCGTCAGGAAGTACTTGGTACTACGATCATTGGAGGAACAATACCTAAACCTGAGGATGCTCCAGAATCCTTTCGATTGCTCGTTCGAGAACTACGATCTTTGGCTCTGGAATTGAATCATTTCCTTGTATCTGAGAAGAACTTCCAGATTCAAAGGAAGGAAGCTTGATCGGAATGAATCAGAATTTTTCTTCTATGATCGACCGGTATAAACATCAACACCTTCGAATTGGATCAGTTTCTCCTGAACAAATAAGCGCTTGGGCCAAAAAAATACTACCCAATGGAGAGGTTGTTGGAGAGGTGACAAAACCTTATACTTTTCATTACAAAACCAATAAGCCGGAAAAAGATGGATTGTTTTGTGAAAGAATTTTTGGGCCTATAAAAAGTGGAATTTGTGCCTGTGGAAACTATCGAGTAATCGGAGATGAAAAAGAAGACCCGAAATTTTGTGAACAATGCGGAGTCGAGTTTGTTGATTCTCGGATACGAAGATATCAAATGGGATACATCAAACTGGCATGCCCAGTAACTCATGTGTGGTACTTGAAACGTCTTCCTAGTTATATCGCGAATCTTTTAGATAAACCTCTTAAAGAATTAGAAGGCCTAGTATACTGCGATGTGTGATTTGATCAAAATTCTTATTTTACAGATTGGGACTAAGAAACTGTCATCCCATTCACTCCGATTGGGATGCCCTGACTCTGACATGTCTCGTGGTAGGAGTAACATGAAGCTCAGAATTATGGATGTATTTAATACTCCAAAAAAGGGAATTGATCTATGGTCGATTCCGTAACAGAAAAATAGGAATTGCTAGTTGTACCTCGTGAAAAAGACTTCTTTCGTGGAATTAGCCATTCCATTTGTTTTAGAAAGAAATTATGTTCTAGTAAGCAAATATGACATGGTTACAAGGGCCTATTCATCGCGTATAGGCTTTAAGGGCATCATGTCATAACCGTCGAGGTTAAGTAGGGGCCTAAAAGATCGAATGGAATGATACATAGACAAGTAAATCCCTTATGAGTTCCAAGGTATTCTTTTAAAAGGGATTTGGTATTCGAAGGGAGGTAGACTACTCAAGAATTTCACATTTCATTTCATTGAAATGTTGGTTGGTCCTGATTGGGAACTTGAGTAAGGAGTAGATCGTTGGGGGTTTTCTAAAAAAAAATTTTAAACGAGAACCCCTTATTTGATGTAACTACTTGAGCCGGATGAGAGGAAACCCTCGCGTCCGATTTTTAAGGGGGGAAATCCTATACTATAAGGAACCTATCCCAATTTTTCTTTTGCTAGGACCGTAGCTAAAAAACCTACTTTCTTACGATTACGAGGTTCATTCGAATATGAAATCCAATCTTGGAAATACAGCATCCCACTTTTTTTTACTACTCAAGGCTTCGATACATTTCGAAATCGAGAAATCTCTACTGGAGCAAGT
>JAJJMC010018644.1:22500-27500 GCA_023531435.1 Papaver californicum
TAGTTACATTTATCTATGAAAAATCGAGATCAGGTGATATAACGCAGGGTCTTCCAAAAGTGGAACAGGTTTTAGAAGTGCGCTCGCTTGATTCAATATCAATGAACCTAGAAAAAAGGGTTGAAGGTTGGAACGAACGTATAACAAGAATTCTTGGAATTCCTTGGGGGTTTTTGATTGGCGCAGAGTTAACCATAGCACAAAGTCGTATCTCTTTGGTTAATAAGATTCAAAAAGTTTATCGATCCCAGGGGGTGCAAATCCACAATAGGCATATCGAGATTATTGTGCGTCAAATAACATCAAAAGTTTTGGTTTCGGAAGATGGAATGTCTAATGTTTTTTCACCCGGAGAACTTATTGGATTGTTGCGAGCGGAACGAACGGGACGAGCTTTGGAAGAAGCGATCTGTTATAGAGCCGTCTTATTGGGAATAACGAGGGCGTCTCTGAATACTCAAAGTTTCATATCCGAGGCGAGTTTTCAAGAAACTGCTCGAGTTTTAGCAAAAGCCGCTCTACGAGGTCGTATCGATTGGTTGAAAGGTCTGAAAGAGAACGTTGTTCTGGGGGGGATGATACCTGTTGGTACCGGATTCAAAGGATTAGTGTATCATTCAAGGCAACACAGCAATATCCCTTTTGAACTAAAAAAGAATAACCTATTCCGAGGGGGGTTTAGAGATATTTTGTTCCAACACAAAGAATTATTTGATTCTTACATCCCAAAGAATATCCACGATCCATCAGAACAATTATTTACGGGATTTAATGATTCCTAAGAGCGGATTAATCCTTTTAACTTAACTTTAAACTATCTGGTCTAAAGATAATAGTGAATAGAAAGGAATTTATGGCTTGGCCCGTGTATCAACGGCCAATCTCTGGTAAAAGGTTCCATCGGAACAATTCTTTATTTAGTATTTAGGGTATCTCATCTCTTAAAAAAAAGGGAAGCGTGGGGAGAAATGACAAAAAGATATTGGAACATTAATTTGGAAGAGATGATGGAAGCAGGAGTTCATTTTGGTCATGGTACTAGGAAATGGAATCCTAGAATGGCACCTTACATCTCTGCAAAGCGTAAAGGTATTCATATTACAAATCTTACTAGAACTGCTCGCTTTTTATCAGAAGCTTGTGATTTAGTTTTTGATGCAGCAAGTAAAGGAAAGCAATTCTTAATAGTTGGTACTAAAAATAAAGCAGTTGATTCAGTAGCATCGGCTGCAATAAGGGCTCGGTGTCATTATGTTAATAAAAAATGGCTCGGTGGCATGTCAACGAATTGGTCCACTACAGAAACGAGACTTCATAAGTTCAGGGATTTGAGAGCGGAACAAAAGAAGGGAAGACTCAACCGCCTTCCGAAACGAGATGCAGCAATGTTGAAGAGACAATTATATCACTTGCAAACATATCTGGGTGGGATCAAATATATGACGGGGTTACCTGATATTGTAATCATCGTTGATCAGCAAGAAGAATATACGGCTCTTCGAGAATGTGTAACTTTGGGAATTCCAACGATTTGTTTAATCGATACAAATTGTGACCCGGATCTCGCAGATATTTCGATTCCAGCCAATGATGACGCTATAGCTTCAATCCGATTAATCCTTAACAAATTAGTATTCGCCATTTGTGAGGGCCGTTCTAGCTATATCCCAAATCGTTGATTAATAATAAGATAAGTCAATTACTTCGAGAACTCCATAGATTTTTTGAATCGGTTACTATATTCTGAATACCAAAAAAGAGATAAAAAAGCTGGGGATATTATGTGATTACTTGATATCCGAAAAATATGATTCAAGTAGACGAGTTGAGAAAGAGATAGTGGAATCAAAATAATTCCTTTTTTAGTTCTATTTCTGCCAGAGGACAATATGAATGTGCTACCATGTTCCGTCAACACATTAAAAGGGCTATACGATATATCCGGTGTGGAAGTAGGCCAACATTTCTATTGGCAAATAGGTGGTTTCCAAGTCCATGCCCAAGTCCTTATTACGTCATGGGTCGTAATTGCTATCTTATTAGGTTCAGCTGCTATAGCTGTTCGGAACCCACAAACTATTCCGACCAATGGTCAGAATTTCTTCGAATATGTCCTTGAATTCATTCGAGACTTGAGCAAAACTCAGATTGGAGAAGAGTATGGTCCTTGGGTTCCCTTTATTGGAACTATGTTCCTATTTATTTTTGTTTCTAACTGGTCAGGGGCTCTTTTACCTCGGAAAATAATACAGTTACCTCATGGGGAGTTAGCCGCACCTACGAATGATATAAATACTACCGTTGCTTTAGCTTTACTCACGTCCGTGGCATATTTCTATGCGGGTCTTACCAAAAAAGGGTTGGGTTATTTCGGTAAATACATTCAACCAACTCCAATCCTTTTACCAATTAACATCCTAGAAGATTTCACAAAACCCTTATCACTAAGTTTTCGGCTTTTCGGGAATATATTGGCTGATGAATTAGTAGTTGTTGTTCTTGTTTCTTTAGTACCTTCAGTGGTTCCTATACCTGTCATGTTTCTTGGATTATTTACAAGCGGGATTCAAGCTCTTATTTTTGCAACTTTAGCCGCGGCTTATATAGGCGAATCCATGGAGGGTCATCATTAACTAGCTTTTCTGATTGATATTCGGGAATTTAAAATAAAGGAAAGAGATCTAAAAGATCTTTTTCCTAAGATTCTTGGCCGATTGATGTCATACCCCCACTTCTATTTGTTCATTCAATTACAATATTAGAATTATATTAGGGTTCATAATTTGAATCCAAATTGTTATGCTATCTAACTTTGATTGTGATTAAACAAAAAACGATGTTTCTATAGAACGATGGATTGGCATTTAAATTTTTTTAATTCAAGGATTGTCCAAAATTCGAATTAATTCCATGCAATTTCATCAACCAAATCCTGATATTGTATTGATATGTAATGATTCGGGCTAATGATAATGAACCAACCAACCCGCCCATTTGGATTCATACGGGATAATGATAACTAAAGGGCAAAGAGGAAGTGACAAATGGGCTTCATAAAAAATAGGTTAGGGGATCGACTTAGGTATATGTAATGGCTATAAACCTATTGTTGTGTATGTTTTTTCTAGAATTCGAATGCATATAGGATGAGAATTCAATAGTTGGTTTACACTATGGAAGAAACATATGTATATGTGATATTAGATATTGACTAGTTATATATGAACTATCCATAGATCTTATTTCCTTTACGATCCCACTCTGAATTTCGATGAGGATTCCAATAGAAGTCCTTCCATTTCGTCTGTGACGAATGAATAAACACATGAAACCAAGAGCATATAGTATAGAAGAGAAAAATAACGAAGAATTGAAAGAATGCTTTGGAACTAAGAAATGGAAGAGCTTTATGGATTGCTAATTGATAAAGACTCGATGGATGGGAACTAAAAACGAGAAATCGAAGTAGTTCTGACGATTCAATAATATAATTACTTCAATTGGATATATGTTAGTAATGGAATCATAAGGCATTATTTATTGGTTGATTGTATCATTAACCATTTATTTATTTTGGTGCGAGGAGCTTACCATGAATCCACTGATTTCTGCCGCTTCCGTTATTGCTGCTGGATTGGCCGTAGGGCTTGCTTCTATTGGACCTGGAGTTGGTCAAGGTACTGCTGCGGGACAAGCCGTAGAAGGTATTGCGAGACAACCAGAGGCGGAGGGTAAAATACGAGGTACTTTATTGCTGAGTCTGGCTTTTATGGAAGCTTTAACAATTTATGGCTTGGTTGTGGCATTAGCACTTTTATTTGCGAATCCTTTTGTTTAATCCTAAGAATTTGAAAGTTTTTTTCTCCATTTTATTGCCCTGGATTTCCTACCTGCTTTTTTGAATTCTATCAAGATTTTACTCTTACAATCACTTTTTTTTGAGACAATATCCGTGGGAAGGACTGATTTGAGGATGAGGAATTAGCAGACCTACTCGCTTTCTTCCTTCCCGTTCTTAGTCCAACGAAACCCTTTTTTTTTAGAAAGCGTTGCAAAAGATGAGGTATTTCACGACTGACATGAGATCTGGACCTAATTCTAATAAGTGTGTTTTTGAGTGGGAACCTCAAATGAAATAAAAAAAATGCAAAATGGAATAATAAAATCTATGTAAAAAAAAAGGAAATCAAAAATTAATCAAACAATAAAAAAAGGGACGAATTGATACAAACTCTGTTTTATTTTGTTAGTCCTATCTATAAGAGGAGATCATATGAAAAATGTAACCGATTCTTTCGTTTCTTTGGGTCACTGGCCATCCGCCGGGAGTTTCGGGTTTAATACCGATATTTTAGCAACAAATCCAATAAATCTAAGTGTAGTACTTGGCGTATTGATCTTTTTTGGAAAGGGAGTGTGTGCGGGTTGTTTATTTCAAGAATAGGCTGGATCTAACCAGCTGCACTTTCTTTTTTCTTTAGAACTAAACTAAGTAAATGAAGGGTGCACGATCTCGCGAATTACTTCTGAAAAAGTAAAGAAATCATATGTAAGAACCATAGCATTTCGCGACTCATTGGTAAAGTAAATACACTTTGATTCTCTATCAACCAATAATGTGGAACTATTAACATGGTTAAAGCTAAACCGTTTGAAGTCTAGGCGCTACATGGTACTCTTTCTACCACTATGTTAGTATGGAAATGGTTTCAAAAAAAGTTGGCAATTTATTCGATATAGAACACTCATATCGATAAAACGATTTGAACCTGTTACTGGAAAAAGGAAGGATCCCTTTTTTCAATGCCGAATCGACGACCTATGTATTAAAGTAAGAAGCATTTTTTGGATTTTCAGAAAAAAATATAAACAACTTTGCCGATAATTACAGATTTTTGTCTGGTCGGAAGAGTCCTCCAAATATTATGGTCGTGGATCAATGATCCGTTTTGATATTTTGGAATACGAACAGAGAAGAGAGGATAGGCTCATTACATAAA
>JAJJMC010018644.1:30000-37500 GCA_023531435.1 Papaver californicum
CAGCCTTTCTTTTTGACGTCTCTAATTCAAAACCGAACATGAAACTTTGGTTTCATTCGGCTCCTTTATGGAAAATGGATAGATTCCAAAATCTAAGTTGTAAAAAAAATTTTGACCCATAACACCTATGTTAGCTTTTTTGTCTGAATGCATTCAAAACAACTCGCTTTATAGATGATCCCTCTAGAAGGGGGTAATTCTAACAAATACTTCTAGTTATTTCGTTCTCTATTTCTACTGTGCGAATCCTGAGGAAAAGAGTTGTGTTTCCACCGAGCTGAAACAATATGTTGATGGCCCTAGTAAAACAAAGTCATCATTTAATAGCTATTTCGCTTCAATTTCCCTTCTACAAAGAAAAAAAGGAAGATCTAGTTACGATTGAAATACACTTTTTTCTTCATCCATGGACCCTTTATTCATACTCATTTAATTGGAAGTTTTGATCCAACTAAAAAAAATTATGCTTCGCAATTCCATAATCCAATTTTCCATTTTAAATTGACCCTTGGATACAAATCACGAGAATGTATATTCTTCCTCAAATCTGTCATTGAGAGGTAAAGGATAAAATCCTTTTAAGAAAGAAAGTTTTTGATCGGAATACAAATTAACCGAAAGACCCCTTAACTATTTAAGGGATTAATAGAACGAATCACACTTTTACCACTAAACTATACCCGCTACAATTGATTATTGTATATGAATGGAATCTTTGTCGAACAAGGGAATCCTACATAATCAAGATAGGATCAGAATAGAATTATTAAATTGGAGCGTTGACGCTTTTTGTCGGGAGAACTTGATGAGGTAGGAAAAGAAGTCTTATTAAACAAAAGGGTTATATCTTTTTATTTTGCTGGGCTGGGGGGTTCTTTAAAGAAAGAGCCACTGAAGTCACAAAAAATTGTGTAAGAATCCGTAGCTCCGTTTTTTCAACCCTCCAATCCTTTAGAAGAAAATACAAAATTTTCTCAAAAAAGAGAGAAAGTTTGACTCTTTCATTTTTTGAAAATACCCTTTCCCTATTTATTTTATTCATATTCCGCCGGTAAATTTTAGGAATTCGAGCCAATCAACTGGATCTAGTATAAAAACCCGGAGTCTTTTTTATGGACTCAACTCAAGTCTTCAAATAAAGACTGCCCTTGAAGAAATAACGAAATTAGAGTTATAATATTAAGAAATAGGATAGGTCCCTCTTTTTCCAAATTGATAAAAAAAGCAAAGACACTTCTATCCTATACCATAAGATTGGAAATAGTCTTACGTGTTCCTGTCGTTGTTGTTTCAATAACAAGTATTTTTGTTTTCAAATCAGAGAAATGAGTTGATCCATCATTCATTGCGTTGGAATAAAGTAAGAAATGGCCCGGCTAGGTACTGACCAGGCCGGGGAATAAAAGGAGCTTTCGGCTAAAAAAGGGGGGATATTTTTTTTCTTTCTATGGAAGATATACCCATTATCGAAATGAAATTCGAGTTGGATTGCTAATCCAATTTGTATCTATCTTATCTATCTATAGAATAAAGTGAAAGAAAAAATAAAGACTTTTTGGCTTCAAGCGTAACCGTAACATAGTAATTTTTTCAATTTGGAGAGATGGCTGAGTGGACTAAAGCGGCGGATTGCTAATCCGTTGTACGATTTATTTGTACCGAGGGTTCGAATCCCTCTCTTTCCGTTTCCTCCGATGACTTTCTTTTTTTTGCATTCAAAAAAAGATCGAGACCTTTTCATTGCATTTTATCTTATTTTCTCATAGTTAAATGTCTGGAATAAAAAAAAAAAGAAAATGAATAAACCAACAAGCAAGAAAAAAGCTTTTTCCTCTTTTTTATTCCTCACGTCCAGGATTACGTCCTGGATCATTAGATAGGAATCCGAAGATAAAAAAGAGAAACAAAGAATATCACTACTGTGTAAACAAAGAGTTTGAGAGTAAGCATTACACAATCTCCAAGATCATTTTTGTAAAAAAAAGGGAATAGACTATCCTTTTTTATACCACATATCCTCTTTTTACACCAAGAAACGAAGTAGTTTCTCGAAAAGAAAGTAATTTTTCGAAATTCGTTTGTAATAAGATTCTTTCGTTACGGAAACGCTTTTTTATGACACAATTCTATATTATATTGTGGGGGACCCTAAATTGAATAGGGCCCTTGAAGTAGAAGGTCAAGTTGGGGAGGTGATCAAGATTTCTCGCAATTATCCAAGAATTCAAATGTTTGGATCGAGGGTTCAGAATATAAGACTTAGCTGATCTTATTAATTGTTAGACTCTTTTTTTATCAAAAAATCATACATGTTTGTAGGACAGTAGTAAAAAAATATCATCGAAAACTTACAGCAGCTTGCCAAACAAGGGCTAAGAGAAGAAAGAGCACAGGTATTACTGGCATAACATCTACAATTGGATTAAAAAAAGCATAAGCCTCGGGCAATTTGGCGAAGAAAAAACTACTCGAATGAAGGGCAGAATTAAGACAGATACAGATCAAACTAAAGATATTAAGCATAACAAACATTTCCTTCTTGGAGATAATTGTATTTTGATTGAGTCATTGATATTAAGGAAAAAAAGGAAGAAAGTAAGGTAGATTCAAATTCTTCTTTTTTTTTACTTGCTCAATCACAAATCCTTCAATTCTCAACCGAGAACAGAAGGAGTCATACTTTCATACAATATCTTAATTGAATTCTATGTAATGATCAATAAATTAAGTTAAATTCTACAACTATATGCATTAAATCCTAGCAACAATCTACTCTATTCCATAGAGATTTGGGTGGGAATTGACGAATAAACAATACGGATATTAGTGTTTATTGGTGTCAAATATAAATATAAATGGGGCGTGGCCAAGCGGTAAGGCAACGGGTTTTGGTCCCGCGACTCGGAGGTTCGAATCCTTCCGTCCCAGAGCAGTCCAATTAGGTTCAAAGTGTAATGTTGAATAAAATCGAATCTTTTTTTCTGAGTTCTACTGATTCTTTTCTGAATCATATCTTACCCTTTTTCTCGCAAAACAACCCAGGGCAAATGACATGCCGATAGAGCGAGATCTATTTCCTATCCTACCTGGCCAGGAAATAGCTCAATAGTTGAATTCAAAAATGAGATGGGCTCTTCCGCGTCTGCCTGTTCCATCGATATTCCTAGTTGCTTAGAAAGACTTTATGGTCTATATCCATAAAAAAAAAAAGAACGCATTCAAAGTGAAAATGCGAAAAAGCTCTACCTTACCCCCCTATCACTAAAGTAAATAGTGGAGTCCAGTTATTAGTTATTAATTCTCTGTGGATCTTGGAAGTCTAAACTAAACAAGAAGGGGCTCTTGGGACTAATTGAATTTTCATTCCATCACCGAGATAATGATTCATTCAAAATAGATGGGTGATTGAGTCGGAAATGAGATATCTATTAAACCTTTTTAACTACAGGCTATGATCTGATTACTAAATCCTTTAATTGATTTCACGATCAAATAATCAAAATTCTATTGAAATAGAAAATTTGAAAAACGAAACGCTTTTCATGATGTTTTATCAATCTTTGGTTCTCGAAGAGATGTGAGATTTGTTAACTTTAATTCTATCAACTCATTTCTGGCCTTTCCAGTTCATTGGACTCGTTTCTTTGGTTAATACTTAATATTCATTTTGTTCCGGTATTAGAAATATAATGAAAGACCCTTCTTTTTTTTAGTTAGGTGTTTTGTTTTTAGCTTAGTTGTTCGAGAAAGGTTGAATCTTTCATGATTGATGGTCTTGAACAATCTGTTCTGTTGAAGATGCAGATTAAAGAAAAGCGTTTTTTTCTTCATTTTCTTTATTAATTCTTTTGCTCATAGAATAAAAGATAGGGTTAATTAAATTGAATCCTTTGCGGAGACTTCTCCAGAAAAAAGGACCTTTCCATATAGAAAAAGAAAGTATGAAAGTATAGATTACTATGTACCGATTGAACTAATGACTATTCATGATTCCATATTGAATCAATTCCATACCGGCTCCAAACTAGAGGAAAGTTATGGTAAAACTTCGTTTAAAACGATGTGGTAGAAAGCAACGTGCGACTTGAAGGACATGATCGGTTGTGGATTCTTACATCCACCATTTTATATAGGAATGAAGGTGCTCTTGGCTCGACATAGTTTGTTCTGTTCCACTAGAACAATCCCTTTTTGCTGGGTTGTAAATAGTACATGATGGAGCTCGAGTAGAAAGTATTGATTCATTTCTCAGGGGCAAGGGTCTAGGGTTAGTGTCAATCAATAAGTCGGAACAACTTCGTAAGTATATCTTCAATATAGAAATAGAAAGGATCCAATTCGAGCAAACGTTTCAAAAAAAGGAAATTCTTTTCTTGGAATTGTCAAAAAACGAAACTATTTTGATCAAAACAAAAGTGTATCGCATGGGAATCAATCCTTCATCTGATTCTTCGATAGAAAGAAATCACAAAAGGTATGTTGCTGCCGTTTTGAAAGATTAAATATCACCGAAGTAATGTCTAAACCCAATGATTCAAAGCAACGATAAAGGATCCCGGAACAAGAAAACACCATTTTCTGTTGTCTCAACAATAGGTTCGGTCAGGGCGAGGAATAAAAAATGGACTCTAAACAAGACAAAGCAAGGGGGTTAGAGACAGCTCAATAAATAAAATGCCTAAGCTTAAGGATTTTCCTTTGAGCTCTTTGATAATTATACAACTTGAGTTATGAGTACGAATGTTTTTTCTTTTCTGCGGGAAGGAAGAAAAAAAGGAATTCAAAAAAAGTCTAATGGATTTTATTATTTTCTCAATCTATTTGGAACTATATACATAAATTCAAATCATTCTTTCTCGAGCCGTACGAGGAGAAAACCTCCTATACGTTTCTAGGGGGGGCGTTGTTCATCTACATCTATCCCAATGAGCCATCTATCGAATCGTTGCAATTGATGTTCGATCCCGAAGAGAAGGAAGAGATCTTCGAAAAGTGGGTTTTTACGATCCGATAAAGAATCAAACTTATTCAAACGTTCCCGCTATTCTCTATTTCCTTGAAAAAGGCGCTCAACCCACAGGAACCGTTCATGATATTTCAAAGAAGGCAGAGGTGTTTAAGGAACTTCTTCCCGGTAATCAAACGAACTTTAAATAATGAACAAAGATAAAGAAAGTGAGGGTTCCATAATGTGAACTTCCTGGAATTTCTTCTTTTTTCACTCTTTTTTTTTTGTTCTATTTATACGAATTTACTATTAGATTGCTTTCATATAATCCCATATTATCGATTCTCGAATATTATCGATTCTCGAAATAATGAAATATTTTTTCTTGATATGGTTTGGTTTTTGTTAGGATGACACCAAGAAAAGGGGGTTAAGCTTGCTTATTGTCCCTTTTGTTATATTCGGGTTTTGTCTTTTTTTCTTTATGTTTTCAACGTTCATATTGACAATAGTGTATTGAACAAATATAATTGGATCGTGGATAAATGGATCTATTTATCCACGTCCCATAAGTTTTGTTTTTTACTTCAAAAAAAGTGCTCGTTAGATTTGCTGTAACACAAGAGGACCCTTTTTTATGAAAAAATAGACAAATAAAGGAGAATCTCTCTTTTTTTATCTGGGAATTTCTTCTATTTTCATATGATTTGTTCATTTTTATATTCCGAATCGGTCCTAAAAACCTTTTGTCGATTTGTTGCTAGTTTAATCCTTTGATGTGGCCGTTCAATCTAATCTATTTCTTTTTTTATTTCGATCATATCTACACACCATAATTACATTATTTGGGTTGCTAACTCAACGGTAGAGTACTCGGCTTTTAAGTGCGGCTAGATTCTTTTACACATTTGGATGAAGCAACGGATTCGTCCATACCATTGGTAAAGTTTGTAAGACCACGACTGATCCTGAAAGGGAATAAATGGAAAAAATAGCATGTCGTATCAATGCAAAACTCTGAGAATTCTTCATCCTTACCAGATCGGTACAAAATATTGTTTGAATTCTTGGAGCGTGACAAAAGAAATTCACGGATGGGTCGAGTGAATAAATGGATAGAGCCATACGGCTCCAATTATAGGTAAATAAAAAGCAACGGGCTTTTGTTCTTAATTTGAATGATTACCCGATCTAATTATACGTTAAAAATATATTAGTGCCTAACGCGGTAAAAGGTTCTCCTATAAGTGGATTATCTATTTTTTTATAAATCCTAACTATTCACTATATCTTCATTATAGTATGGAGGGGAGACGAATGTGTAGAAGAAGGGGTATATTGATAAAGATTCATTTTTTCCAAAATCAAAAGAGCGATCGGGTTGCAAAAATAAAGGATTTCTAACCATTATCAATTGGATTAAAAAAGGGAGGATCCGTTGATTAGCCTATCTGTATCCGAGGTGTCTAGTCTTTTATTACTATATACCTTGTTTTGACTGTATCGCACTATGTATCATTTGTGAACCCAAGAAATCCTTTGCCTTTGTTTCAAATCGAATTTCAAATGAAGGAATTAGAAGCATATTCCAAAATAGATAGATCTCGGCAACAAGACTTCCTATATCCACTTCTATTTCAGGAGTATATTTATGCACTTGCTCATGATCATGGTTTAAATGGATCAATTCTTTATGAATCCGTGAAAAATGTAGGTTATGATAATAAATCCAGTTCACTGCTTGTGAAACGTTTAATTACTCAAATGTATCAACAGAAACATTTTCCTTTTTTGAGTTCGACAAATGTTTCTAAACAAAAAAATTTTGTTGCGCACAACCCAAATGTTTATTATCAAATGATATCCGAGGGGCTTGCAGTCATAGTAGAAATTCCATTTTCACTACGATTAGTATCTTTTCTAGAAGGAAAGGATAGAAAATCTCAAAATTTACGATCAATTCATTCAATATTTCCTTTTTTAGAGGATAAATTATCACATTTAACTCATGTGTCAGATATACTAATACCCTACCCTGTCCATCTGGAAATCTTGGTTCGAATCCTACGCTCTTGGATACAAGATGTCCCCTCTTTGCATTTATTGCGATTCTTTCTCCATGAGTATCGTAATTGCTATAGTCTTATTACTAAAAAAAAAGAAATTTCCTTTTTTTCAAAGGGGAATCAACGCTTTTTCTTCTTCCTATATAATTCTCATGTATATGAATGCGAATCCATATTCTTTTTTCTCCGTAAACAATCTTTTCGTTTACGATCAACATCTTTTAGAATCCTTCTTGAGCGAATAAATTTCTATGGAAAAATGGAGCATCCTGTAGTAGTGTTTAGTAATTATTTTCAGACCTTCCTATGGTTCTTCAAGGATCCTTTTATGCATTATGTCAGATATCAAGGAAAATCCATTCTGGCTTCAAAGGGAAGTCCTCTTTTGATGAAAAAATGGAAATGTAATCTTGTAAATTTATGGCAATGTCATTTTTTCTTGTGGTCTCAACCAGATAGAATTAAGATAAATAAATTATCCAATCA
>JAJJMC010018647.1:0-30993 GCA_023531435.1 Papaver californicum
GGCCTCCTCTGTAGGAAGGTGCCTGTCATGGAGGTGCCTATAGAAGCCTGATTTTCCCCCCCCCCCCCCCCCCCCCAGAAACACACCATTGTTGCACCCATCGAAGTTCCTAAAGGGGAAATGGAACAGACTCTCCTGATGGGAATATCTCACATCATCTTCTGCAGGATCCTGGGATGTGGCAGATGAACTGGTTCTAGGCATGCCGAGAAAGAGGAGATCTAAAGGGAAGAGGTGATGAAATTGACAAGATTGAGACTACCCCTGAATCTCAGTAAGGCCGTAAGGGAGTAATTTGTACAAACTGCAGCCAAACAAAGAGGAACCCTAAAACCTAAAACTATTGGAGAGCTTATATGTACAATCGAAACCCCAAAATCTGATATCTTAATGGAAGGAGAAGAAGAAAATGAGGCGAGTGTCATCGTACCTGGGTTTGAAGAAGATTTCACGGCTTGAATACCCTAATTTTCCATCATCGTCATGTTCGTCCCCAATTTCCCCCTTTATTATTATTATTATTATTATTATTATTATAAAAAAGGAATTTCATTAAAGGGAGAAAAGTATTTTTTACACAGCATTGGTAGCGAGCTTATCCACAAGCTGAGCCCCTACCCCTTTCTGAATGGAAATGCCTAATCTAAATAAAAAGGAATCCCCAACTTTGTAGTTATAGTCGTGGCTAGCCATGCAGTTCTGTAGTCTCTTCATGAAGCCAACCGTGTCATCTCCCAACTCCCCCAGAGTCGTAAAGGAAAGAAAACCCAAGCCATATCCATTCTCGTTTCATTTGTCCAAATATTTATTACGTTTGCGCGTAACAACGTTAGAGATGGCAATCCCAGGCGTAAACGCAACCCTTTCACCTCCTGCAAAAGGGCACAACGTTATTATTATTATTATTATTATTATTATTATTATTATAAAATAACTTTCATTAAAGGGAGAAAAGTAGTTTTACATTGAATTGGTAGGGAGCCTAGCCACAAGCTGGGCACCTACCCCCTTTTGAATGGAAATGCCTAATCTAAAGAAAAGGGAATCGCCTATTTTGTGATTGTAATCATGGCTAGCCATGCAATTATACAACCTCGTCATGAAGCCAAGCGTGTCCTCTCCCAACTCCCCTAGGGTCGTAAAAGCAAGTACACCTAAGCCTTACCCGTGTTCATTGCACTTGTTCGAATATTTGTTGTGTTCACGAGTGAGGGCGTTGGGGATGGCATTCCCAGTCATAAAAGAAACCCTCTCGCCTCCTGCGAAAGGGGACACCCCCGTAACGTCGAAACACACATCTCGGCCCCCTTCCCAATTATAAACAAGTATATCAGCGGGCCTAAAAGAGCTTGCATTGTCAGAGAAGAAGCCCAACTTGACTTCCTTACGGGATGAGATATCGGCTTTAAAACACATGTCCCTCATCGCGTCTCTTACTAGATCATGCTGAAATTTGAGGCCCACCTCACTAGCACAATGTAGGGCATGATCTTCATAAGCATCCATATCCTACCGCAGAAGGAACATGGGCTGCCCTCATCAAACATTGTAATGCCTAACCTACAACAAAAAATGGCCCTAAATTGGCGAGGCCCAATAGATTGATGTAGCCCAGCAATTGGGATGGCTTTGAGGTAATCTTGTGTATGGCTCAACCTATTACGCTGCCATAAGATGCAGTCGCGTTCAGTCTGTTTGAAACTGCTGGGGATGCTCTTCTTCACCATATCAAAGTACAACACTGCCAGTGAAAGCATGGGTCATGGGGCAGTTGCTTTAATACTGAGAGTAGAAGGGGGAAGCCCACAAACCTGACTGAAGCTATCAGGGATTGCTGGAAACTGAGGTGGTGCACTGTGTCCATGTCCACCCGGAGAATGGTATTCTGCAACTTGGTTGTCTGAATGCAAGAGGCAATGTAGATATAATAGCTAGAATCCCTTATAGTGTACACCCCCAAGCCCCCATCCTTCATGGGCAAAGAGGTTATGCGCATCTGGTAGGGGCCAAAGCCAGCACCATCACTAGTGACTAAGTGTTTTAGGAACTGACATAGGTGCTGGTCATAATACTTAGCTGACTGGTGCAGAACAGATATGCTGGTGGTCCTCATGGTGAATTACAAGCGAGACACTCCAGCACAATTTTTTAGGAGGAGTAATTCACTTTGGGGATCCTGCAGAAGCTTCAGGGACTCCATTAACTGAAGAGTCTTCTCCACCCTGTGCTGGACCATCTCATTGCAAGAGTTAGCATCCAGACTAATAGGCCCACCTAGGAGCTTCACCCTCTTACTAGTCTACTGATGCTGGCAGGGAACACCCCCTTCTCCACACTTCTGGGATCTGTGTTGGGCCAAAATAAATCTGTCTTGTTAATGTTAATGGATAAGCCTCTACTGCTTCCCTCATATTGGATAATGTGCAGATCTTGAGCCACCTCCAATGTGTCCCCTACAATGGTCCCATCATCCAGATACCAAGCATGCATATCCAAAGTGCAATCTGAAGCAATTCTTAGTATGAGGGGGTGCAATGTCAAAACAAACAGTAAAGGGCCTAAAGGTTCACCCTATTGGACTCCCTGAGATGACAAAAGAACCTTGTCATTGTAATAATGCTTTGTATATAAAAATTCAACCCATCTAGAGATACAAGGGCACCTGCGTCTGACTTCATTAATGAATGTAGTTCTGTCCACCAGAATTAAAAGCATTGTTGAAATATATTTAAAGCATGCACTTGGTTAAGGAGCTACCTTGCACCTCCAAAATTTTATTTGTTGAATGAAAGATACCTTCTCCACCACATTGGACCCCCGCTCCAAATTGGTTATCCCCCCAGGTAAGTGGCAATTTCCTTGCTGACCCTGAAGCAGCTAATTTGGAACAAGGTTTCCTCCAAATGGTACCTACAACAATAGGCCTTATGCCCCCTCTAGGCTTGAGCAAAGGGGTAAGGGGAGCACTATCTATGTAAGCACCAAACACTGCTGGGCATTTACCATCTAACCACAGGTTGACCACTCCTGTCATGGAAGAAAGGAGGTCATCTGCCACTGCAGCAGCAGGACCACTGAGGGCATCCAGAAGATGTTGGGCTCTGAGGCCATCTCTGCCACATGATGTTCCTTTGGGAAATCCTTTATTAACACTTATCACTGCTGATTTTTCCACACAAAGAGCCTCAGCCATGATTGAGTCTGCAGGGATGCAGGGGAGTGAAGCATTTGGGTGTTTATAGATAAGCTCTGAAAGAGTAGCTGGGGAGCAGGGGGAAATACCACTGGAGGCCAAAACTTTGATGGCATTTGTGTATTGGCCTAGGCTCAATTTTCTTCTACATGCTGCAAGGTTAGAGCCACCCAACAACTTCTTGTTGGTATGTCCCTTTTGAGGCTGTTTGGACTGCTCCAAGATGGAATGCACCATGTTATGACACCCATTAGCTTCATTCCATTGTTGTAGAGCTTGGTTGATGCTGGAAATTTGCAACTTTTTTCTGGTCCCTGATCTCTCCTCTATGGTGCACTTGGGTGTGTAGAAATTTAAAGTACAAACTGGCAGTAACAGCAAATGTAGCCAAATTGATAAGTCCAAAGGGTTGGATAAGACCTTGTCTAAGGAAGCTTTAAGGACTCTGGAAAACTAAAGCCTGCACTGGGAGGGTATGCTTACAATTGTAGGGATTTTTTTTGATACACCATGTGAAGCAAGTCCACATCTAGGACTGCAGAAGATACATAAATCACACTTTCCAGGGGTACTGAGTTGGGGGGCTTGGGTTTACTGATTCCATACACAAGACAGTTTGTTGAGGACCCATTGTAAGGGCTGTCTATAATGCCCTCTTTGTGCTGCCTGCATGGCCTTCTCCAAGAATATATATGCATACACTCTGAGCAGAGCCACATCTGCAACTGAGAGAGAACTGCCTCCCATGCACTGTACACTGCCAGGTCCATAATGACCCTCTCCCTACAAACATCCACAACCTCCTTGGTGGGAGGTGTTTGTCCTGCAAATGCCTGTAGAACCCTGTTCTAATCACCCTTCTTTCCCCTTCTTAGCTGAACAATGAGATGCTGAAGATGATCTTGTTTTAGGCATAAGAGTAAATGACTGAAGAAGGAACTCAAAATTTTTGGAAATGCAAAAACTAATCAAATATGCAGAGGACCAAACTGAAGCCCTAGAAAAGTATGTAAAAGGGCAAACTAAAACTCGAAATTTTTGGAAATGCCAGTATATACCCCAAACTACAAAATAGTGACCAATTTCTGCAGAAACCCTAGAAAAGAATCTAAACCCTATGACTATAATTACAAGTATGAATCTAAAACTAACTCAAAAATCTGTGCTAAAATAAGAGGAAGAAGGTAAGAATGAGGGCGTAATACCTTGGAAAACTGAAGCAGAGATCCCAATCAGAACCCACACACTCATCACTCTGAAGATCACCTGACGAAGCCCCCGAGAAATCACCTGAAGTAAGTGAACTCCCGAAATCACCTTAATTAAATGAAGTTGAATCAATAATAATAATAATAATAATAATAATAATAATTATTATTATTATTACGAAACATTTACAGATAATTATTATTATTAGAAATAATGATCAAATATATTTAAAGATGATAAATAAATATTATTATCATTATTATTAGGAAAATTATTATCCAACTCAAATTTCATGTACCATGAATCAAAATATCAATATCCAGGATGCTATGAAAGAAGGTCCCGTTTTGTACTACCACCAACAAGGTATACTGATAACTTGGTCACTCACGGATTCATAAAGCACGTCAAATATATGTAGCCGAGCCGAAACATGACGAACAATTGTACCATGAACAAATTAAAGTTAACTTGATGTATTTACCATATGAGCTCACGTGATCACTAATAACAGTAGTAGTATAACGTCAAACTGTTGACCATGCAATGCATATACCAAAATATATATATTGAATGGATCAAAATAATTATGAAGAAATGGATGCAGAGATCAACTAGAGCATTTAGTATCAAGAGGAGGATAAAGATCAATTTTTATTGAATCGTTCAAGCACTCACAGATTGCTTATAATAACTTCAAAAATGAAAAAAAGATAATTAGCGAACCTGTTCTCGCTGTGAAATGATTTCGATGTTACTTAGACTAATAACAACACTTCGCAAAATCATATCCGAACGTCGCAACTTTTTGCAATGGAAATTTATTCCTTAAGCACTAAGTTTTCTAGTCTTTTTCCTTTCTAGTTCTCTAGAGTTTTTACTCCAAATTTTTTCTCCCCTAAACACAAATATTAGCTAGCTATTTATAGTCCTTTCCTATTAACTTTATCCATTGGATTAAACGAAATTGATTGAACGGTTCAAATTAAAAACCTAAATATTCTAACCAAATGAAATTATCTTATTTCCATTACATTGCAAAATATTTCATTTTCATTTAATCCAAGATTTTTATTAAATGGAATGACTTGGAGACAAAGCTAAAAATGATGTCAACATTTTGCTACTGGGTGCCGGCTAACTCACTGGCATTTTTATGTCGATATTTAGGCTAGTTGGATTCTAGACTTAGACTTAGTGGACGTCCTCCTTTCTATTGGCTTTAAACTCCACTCACGTGGGTAGCAATTGCATGGTGTTATGAAATGCACTTACTATGAAAAATGGTGGTCAACTAATGTCTGCACTAACGGCTAAAAAAAATGGTGGTCGTTCACTGACTATATGTGCCTAGTCTACTTAAGTGATCAGCAAGCTTAGTATCCACCATCTAGCTTAAACTAAATGCACGTTTTTTATTAAGTTGGACTGGCATTTTATAGGTTATACCCAGCTTATTCACTTCGGATACGACTTTGCGACAAATATTTATAACCCATACTTGTATGTAAAATTGGATGGCTATATCAAGTGATTTAACGTGGTCCGTCAAAGCTGCATCCACAGTGTAAGAGTGTTAAGTTCATTGATGGTTTTCATTACAAGATTGTAAGGACTTTACTATGAAGTACTGAAGCTCATTGATAGCGGAGAAAAAAGGTTTTACCTCCAAAGATTAAAAAATCGCCCCCCCCCCATCTAACCTACATCTCTTTTTTTTTTATAATGAAAAATAACATTGACCGATTAGTAAAATATCTTTTAGCTTAATAGCTAATCACATTTGATAGCGTTGTAATGTATGTTATTGTAGTGTAATAGATTGCTCCACATTAATCGTATGTCATGTATCAATGTGGATATTTAGTACTTATAATAGACTTCGCTATGTGGTGAAATGCTTTTAAATTTAATTAAAAGTGATCTTTTTATTTGTTAACAGATACTATTAGAGTTGATATTGATGAATTTCATCATCTCTAAGTAATGTAACAAGAACTACACGAATAAGGATTGGAAGATCACTCCCCAAATATCAAAACTTATAGTTTAATCAAACGACTGGTATTTTTAATGGGAAAGCTTTTTTCTAGTCCAATTATTTTGTTTTTTATACCAACAACCCGTCAATAAGATTCTATATATGTATAGCTTATAATTAGTTATTAAAGTACTTCATTAGTAAAAGAGGGAGGTTTATGTATATTTTTAGTCACACACTATCTTACATGATTTATGTTATTTTTTTCATAAAACTAAAACGACAAAGAATTTAAAGCTAATATTTGATGATACGTTCCTCTTATAAAAAATTATAATCCTACGAAAAACAAACACAATCTGAGATGCATAACACCAGCACCTGTCACTTTGAAAATCAACCCTTGAAAATTAAAGGTTGAAATTAAGATTGGTAGATCACAAGGTTTTATATCTTAGAATGTATTCATTTCTTGCAAAAATATAGAATCTTATAAGAGGAATATATCATCAAAATATTAGCTTTTATTTTTTTGTTGTTTGAGTTTTATGGAAAAAATGTCATAAATCATGTAAGATAGTGTATGACTAAGAGTGTGAACGGATCCTCCCTATTAGAAAAATAACCTTTCATATAAAATAAAAATAATTAGATTTTTTTTCAACAAAGAAACATTCAGAAAGAAAAAAAATATAATTAACCCCCTAAAATTCTCCCGAACAATTAATATTAATATTAAAAGCATAATTCGAGTTTAAATTAAAATTAGTTATAATTAGAATTTAAATTAACTCCCGAAAATTCTTCCTGAAATGCCTATTTTATTTTTATTTCATTTATTTAACGTGAAAATTCTAGTTTTTATGATTTAGTGATAACTGCAATTTTAACCTGTTGGAACCGGTTGAGGAAGTGAGATAAATGTGGAAACAATTTTTTCTTTAGACCACAAATAAGGGCATCACATAAGGGGCGTTAAATTATTAGACTGTAAAAATAGTACTTTTTATTCCAATAAATTTATTAATCAATTTATAGGATAAAGGATATTTTAGCGTGTTAAAAAAATAAAAAAATAAAATCAAACAAAAAATTAACAAAAAATTTTATATTATAGGTTTAACCATATATACCATCTTTGATGATATAATTTTTAAAGAAAGAGAACTCATTTTTGGAGAACCCCATATAAGGGATTACACTTTCAATATAGGGGTTTTTTATGTGAAGAGAAAATAGGGTCATTAAATATAAATTTTAAAAAACTCCTATCCATTATATTTTCATAATGGCTAATAATAAAAATATTTATCTAGTAATTTATTAGACTAATAATAATTAATCTAAAATTATGTTATACTTAATCAAATCAAAACACATTTTTATATAGTTTGTTTTGGTGGAAAGAAAAAGTAGAAGAAAAAAAAAGACATCTTTTTGGTGATTTTTAAAAAATCCTAGATTTTGATTCACTCCACCAAAATAAGTGATTCTAGTGAGAAATTTAAGGTGAGTGACAACCAAATTTTACGTACCCACTGATGGAGACCCAACTATGGATGATCGCTTGGATGGTAGAGAAGTTTTAACTCAAAGTGGTGATGGTGAATCTCAACCAAATGGAGAAACTAGCCGTCAAAGTGAAGATTCAATGCCTAAGAATAGTCAAGTATACCTCTAACTTAAATTCTTGGTCTTTTATTGCTCAAATTTTCTGAAATTACGTTAAAAAAGAGTTTTTTTGTGATTCATACTATTTTACAGTTGGTTTTTCATCTCGAACCCAACTGTAATATGTATTTACGGTTTGGTTTAGCTTAATATCTAACAGTAACTGGTAAAAAGAGGTGGAAATCCCAATCTTCACACTTTTACGGTTAGTTTTGTAGCATCGAATCCAACCGTAACTCACTATGTGCATGGGCATTTAATGCTATTTATTGCACCAAATACGGTCGGATTTGAGCAACAATTTCCAAACGCAAACATGATTACGATTTTTTTTTATTTTTAGTTACCAACCGTAAATTCTTCTTACTTTTCATTTTGTTTTTACGGTTGGATTTTGGGGGTATTAATCAACCGTAATTTATTTTACGGTTGGACTCGATGCTCTAAAACTAACGTAAATGTCCCTGTCCTTGTGTTTTATTAGCTAATGATTTGATATTTTTGGTCCGGTGAGTGCTTGTACCTCATCCAATATATGCTTAGCCTCCTCCAAATGATATTCTAACTGAAGATACTACGGATCACTCTTTGAATGACTTTGTAGGTTATATATAAGTTGTTAATTCCTTTGGAAAATATTGCTAAGTCTTTTTTTTTTGTTTCTAACTTTGTGTTCTTGGACCATGTAGACATGGGAAAAGGAAGACGATGCAAAGCAATGTGCTAGAGAACATGGCAAACACATCATGTGTGTGATTGTTTGTAACAATCAAGTGAATGAGCGCTGCTTCCAAATGGTTTACGAGTGTAGTGGATTCCATACAAGTCATGTGAAGAAGGGTACCGAGTATGTAGGAAAGACGAAGAGAAAAAACACTACTTTCACTAAAAAGAAGGGATGTCCTTTCAAGCTTCAATTTGAGAACAACAAAGGAAATAAGTGGTTCTTATCTAGAGTTGTATGCGGTCGTCACAACCACCTACTACCGGAGAGTTTGTTAACACACCCTTATGCGGTATGGCTCACCGAGGAAGAAAAGGTCATCGTAGACTCCATGATGCAAAAGAGGATGAAACCCATTGTATCCTCGGACACTTGAAACAAAGAAACCAAATACTATTTCTACTTTGGAGACCATCTACAACACAAAATCCAAGTTGAAAAATGAGAAATGGCAAGAAAGGGACAAAATTCAACAACTAATGTACTTGGGGGAGAAGCACAACTACACTATGTTTCATGAAGGAGATCAAGATAAACAAATAAAACATCTTTTATTGTCTCATCACGAGTTTATGAAGTTAGCACGGTGTTCCCATCAAGTGCTTCTAATGGATTGCACGTACAAAACTAACAAGTGTGAGCTCTCGGTCTTAAATTTGTTGGCCAAACTTCTACCAAGTCCCCGTTTAGTGTTGCCTTTTGCTTCTTGAGAGACGATCTCGAAGAAAGCTATGTGTGGGCATTGAAACAAGTTAAATTATTCTACGTAGAAGGATATACCTCTAAGGTGATTATCATCGAAAAATAGCAAGCCTTGATGAATACAATAGCAAGGGTTTACCAGGATGCTCATAATCTTCTTTGTACGTTCCACTTGTGGAACAATATTCAAACCAAGTGTCAACCGATTATTCGGCCAACAAAGAAAATCGTGATGGAGAGAATTAAGAAATTATCGGTACCTCAACAATAAAAGGCCAAAGAAAAATTCGAGGAGGATGACAAGTTGACTGAACTAAAATATGCTATTTTCCAAAGTGAGTGGGAAGCTTTGACATCTATCACCAAGGAAGATTATGAAGAAAATTTTCGTATGTTAGGATTGCATTGGAGAAAATATCCAAGTATTGTGAATTATTTGATGGACCATTGGTTGAATCCGAACAAATAGAAGTTTATAGTGATGTTCACAAACCGATAAACACATTAGTGCGACATAATTATACTTATATTTGTACTAATTAAACCTTTTTATTTGACTAATATATTTATTTTAGACTTTTTTATAGGAATTATAAGTGAATCCGATCACCAGATAAATAAACAGCTCAAGTGGAAGTTATATTAGCATTTGCGATAAAAAGCAACACCTTATCATTTCATATACACACGGCTGGGGTGTATGCATCCGAATATAGGGCCAAGAGAAAGAGTGGGACGTGTAATGCTCCTTTACCACATCCCATTTCTTATCAAGACAAGGAATTGAAGTAGCATCTAAAGCATATTCCATATCAAGCAAAGTGGAAATTCTCATTACTATATTCACGCAACTATTGTTTATCAAGAAAGAGGGATCCGAGGTAGTGAATATTTTCATTTTTCTTCTTCTTAGCAAGCAGTGAAGCTAAGGTTCGAGTTGGTAAATATCTTTGAACAAAAAATGGTCGAGCTCAAGAGAGAACAGAGAAGTGAAGATAATGAAAAGCTGTGTGCTGTGATGGGTTGGAGAGATCATTGGTTGCAGGGAAAAGAATATATGGTTCGTTGTTGGCTTGAATAGAGAGTTGGGGTTTTGTGTTTAACCACTGAGAAGTCAGCTACGAATTGATTTAGCTGTCATGAGAATGAAGTGATATGGTATAGTTTGATCTGAAGAAAAAGAAAGAGAAGATGAGTTTGAGTGAAGTGACTCTTGGCAGGGACATGGGTTCGATTCTGAAGTGGGTTGTGATGAATCTTGGTGATTATGTGATGCCAAGAAATGGTGCTGTTAGCACCGTTGGGTACTGAATTAATTTGATGAGTACAGAGAAGGGTTTAGTTGATGCTGAGATGGGTTCGAGTGAAAGAACTTAGAGAAGATCTGGAATTTGGTAGAGAAATGGGGTCGGTGTTGCAGAATTGTTGGGTTTAATTTGTGGTTCTGATGGGTTTCGAGTTTGGTGATGAAGCTTTAGGGTGTGATGAATGTCTGTTGATAGACTTGTATGCAGGGAAGGAGTGTGGAATGACCGTAAATACAAGCACAATTCTGCCTGAATCAACCACCAGAGATGCCTTCTAATTGCTTGCTAAAATGACGCAAAGAGTTTGCCGTAGTTGGGAAGGAAACAGACCATAGAGGGCCTGGATTTGTGATCTGGTTATGGAAATTCCTAATGGACTGGGCCTGTGACTTTCCTAACCTAATGAGACCGTTTGAACTTATACATAGCTAAAGAAAAACAGACGCAGACACACTTTGGAGACCTTCTGGACGCTGGAGAACTTTGAAACGCTGCCCAAAGGAGAAAGCTGGAATAAGGGAATAGTTTTTATTTTCAATTAAATTAGCTTATTAAATTCTTAATTCATTTTAATGGCTTTTAAGAAAGTCATATCTAGTTAAATCTCT
This sequence comes from Papaver californicum, assembly GCA_023531435.1. Taxonomy (NCBI): domain Eukaryota; kingdom Viridiplantae; phylum Streptophyta; class Magnoliopsida; order Ranunculales; family Papaveraceae; genus Papaver; species Papaver californicum. The sequence continues at coordinate 11,396 of JAJJMC010018647.1, forward strand.
TTGTCAGGGTGAAAGGATGAATTTATAGAATTTGTTTTGGTTGTGTTTTAAAACTAGGGTTTTCAATTAAAAGAGCTTAATGTTAATGTTTTGTCACTCTTTCAATGTTTTACTCTCTTAATGATTTCTTATGTTCTATGTCATGCATAGTCCATTGTTTGATTAGTAGAAGAAATCGCTGATCCTTTCGCGATAATCGTTTTATGAATATTCTTTGACTATTTATACCATGTATACTTAGTACTTCGAAATTCTACCTAAGGTTGAGAACAAACATACCTTTTTGATAATTCTTTTTAACGATTTTCAAATGAAATATCTTCGTGTATATGTAGATAGGTTTGTTACTTTACATGAGTAATTCCTTATATAAAGAAAGAGGGATCTGAGGTGGTGAATATTTTCAGTTTTCTTCTTCTTAGCAAGCAGTGAAGCTAGGGTTCGAGTTGGTAAAAATCTTTAAACTGAAAATGGCCGAGATCAAGAGAGAACATAGAGGTGAAGGTAATGAAGATCTGTGTGCTTTGATGGGTTGGAGAGATCATTGGTTGCAGGGAAAATAAGATATGGTTCGATGTTGACTTGAATAAGGAGTTGGGGTTTTGTGTTTAACCACTGAGAAGTCAGCTGCGAATTGATTTAGCTGTCATGAGAATGAAGTGATACTGTATAGTTTGATTTCAAGAACAAGAAAGAGAAGATGAGTTTGAGTGAAGTGAGTCTTGGCAGGGACATGGGTTCGATTCTGAAGTGGATTGTGATGAATCTTGGTGATTATGTGATGCCAAGAAATGGTGTTGTTAGCACTGTTGGGTTCTGAATTAATTTGATGAGTACAGAGAAGTGTTTGGTTGATGCTGAGATGGGTTCGAGTGAAAGAACTTAGAGAAGATCTGGAAATTGGTAGAGAAATGGGGTCGTTGTTACAGAATTGTTGGATTTAATTTGTGGTTCTGATGGGTTTCGAGTTTGGTGATGAAGCTGTAGGGTGTGATGAATGTGTGTTGATAGATTTGTATGCAGGGAAGGAGCGTGGAATGACCGAAAATACAAACACAATTCTTCCTGAATCAACCACCATAAATGCCTTCTAACTGCTAGCTAAAATGACGCAACGAGTTTGCTGAAGTTGGGAAGGAATCGGACGATAGAGGGACTGGATTTGTGATCTGGTTATGAAAATTACTATGGACTAGGTCTGTGACTTTCCAAACCTAAGGGGATCCAAAGTGGGACGAGATACCCAAATACTAAAAACTAAAATTTTTAGTCTTTGGTCCGGCCTCAGAACAACGGTAAATGATCAGGCGGTATTCCAATATAACGCCTGGTGTTGGGCAGCTTTCTAGCATATCGCTTGTTCAAACGGGCGTGATCCTAGCGTAATGCTTGCGCGATGCGGACGTCTATCTGAACGCTTGATGTGGGGCGGGAACGAAAGATAACGTCTGATGGTGGACGGTCTCCTAGGACCACGCCCAAGAGACGGGCGGAGCACTAGACAAACGCCTGATGGTGCAGTGTGCCAGCATCACGCCTGATCGAGTATCCCTTGTGCGAGAGAAGCGTGTGACTTGAAATGGACGGGCGGTGTCCTAGCGCCCTTCTTGCAATTCCAAGCGAGTTGCTGACGCCTCGCCCCATCTTCTCTTCCTTCTCTTTATTTTTTGGAGTCCATTACTATTCTCGAAGCTGCTGTGGCTGCTCTTGTAAGTGATGGATGAAGAGAGAATTGCGGCAGTCACGAGATTGATAGGATAGACAGAAAAGAAGTGGGTTTGAATTAAGACTTGAACCATCATGGGTGTACGAAGCCAAAAAGAGACGAGAAAGTTTGTTCTTAAAGTTGTTCTCGGGATGATTACCTATTTGGTTTGGTGATGAATCGAATTAATGTCTATTGGTTTTCGTATGATGGATTTACTGCGATTGACCTTTGCAGGGATTTTTGGTGAAATTGAAAGATTTGAGAGTTGTAAACTATGGCAAGAAAGTTAGTGCACATAACCTGTTTGATTAAAAGCCCCATGACCATCTCTATTTGCCTTTATCCAATTGTTGCGAACCTGTTGTCCAGCTGCTAACGACCATTGTATAGCTTCTCTTCCAGCCGCGTACAACTTGGTCCCTGCCCTTACTGCTCTGTTCTTCGACTTGAGCTATATGGTCTTCAGCCTTGCGTGGAACTACTACAACGGGATGGCTAGTAAGCCCATGATGCTCAACCAACTAGCTTTGCCTTATTATGCTTTATGATAACTTATCTCCATGAGTAAAATGTTGTTAGTTGATGTATTTAATCTGCATTCAACGGAGCGGTATCCTAGGGTTACTCTACAATGGGGCGGTATTCTAGCGTTACACCTGTTAGTGGGCGTCATCCCAGACGCTCGCTCCATCAGGCATAGTCCTAGGTTAGCGCTTGATCAGGCGGAGATTTGGTTACCGCCCGTGTTTTCAAGCGTTACGCTAGAATAACGCCTGACATCAAGCGGTTCTCTACACAGCCGCTTACCATCAGGCGGACGCCTACGACACCGCTCGACTAAACCAAGTTTAGTCCAGAAAAAAGACTACATTTACTCTGCTACATTGATAAATCCGGACTAAAGACCAGAAGTAGTCGTCCAACTGTGCTTCATTTTTCCGGACTAAAGAGTGAATTTGATCTTTAGTCCGCGTTATAGTCGTCCCACTGTGGATGCTCTAATGAGACTATTTGAACCTATAAATAACTAAAGGAAAACAGACGCAAACGCACTTTGGAGACTTTTTGGACGCTGGAGAACTTTGAAACGCTGCCCAGAGGAGAAAGCTGGAACAAAGGAATAATTTTTATTTTCAATTAAATTAGCTTATTAAATTCTTAAGTAATTTTAATGGTTTTTAAGAAAGTTATTTCTAGCTAAATCTCTTTATCAGGGTGAAATGATAGACCTGTTGAATTTATTTTCCTTGTGTTTTAAAACTAGGCTTTTCAATTAAAAGAGTTTAATGTTAATGTTTTGTCTCTCTTTCAATGTTTTACTATATCAATGATTTCTCATGTTCTATGTCATGCATAGTCCATTGTTTGATTAGTAGAAGAACTCGCTGACTCTTTCGCGATAATACTTTTATGAATATTCTTTGACTATTTATGCCACATATACTTAGTACTTCAAAATTCGACCTTTGGTGGAGAACAAACATACCTTTTTGATAATTCTTATTAACGATTTTTAAACAAAATAACTTTTTTGTATAGGTAGCTAGGTTTGTTACTTTACATGAGTAAACCCTTTGTTAAGAACGCAAGTAAACCCTAATCTACAACGAATTCCCAAAACCTTAACACTTTTACATCTTCGATTACAATCCTTATTAAATTGCTTTTATTCATTCTTTAGCTTAATTCTTTATTAGAAAAATCATAAAAATACGTTTTGAAACATCTTTGAATCAAAAGTTACTCGAATTAATTAGTATAAGTGAGTCACACTCTTCGTGGAAACGAACCGTATTTGCTATTGTTTACATCTTTCGGCATTGTGCGCTTGCGGTAAAATAAAGTCGGTTTTCCGACCTATCACAAACCAATATAAGCACTTTAATAACCAAGCTATAAGTACCGTGGAATCATCTCACAACTGATTGGAGAAGAAGCTTCATAATTGTGATGGTGCGTTTGTTATGGTCTTCGAAGCCATGCACGATTATTTCCTCCTTGACCTTGATAGAGTTAATGAAAATTAAAAAAAAAACGTTGTAGAAAACACCTTTCATATAAAGATGACTTATCGCTCGAGGGAATTGATAGGTTGGTTAACTTGCACGTAAAAAAAAAGTGTTTTGTCTTAAATGTCAAATTTAGGACTCCTATGCCGCCATATGATGGCCAAGTATGAAGAAGACGGTGTGATCCCAATTCACGATATTGATCCGTTTTGGCAACAATTGTATTTCAATGAGCCAACGTCGAGCAAGGTCTTGGTGGATCGTTTGTCGATACCGATATTGGAAAATATCTAGCCGAGATATACTCCATATTAAATCGGGCGTAAAGGAAAATATGGTTGAGTAAGTTGAGAAACTTCGTGTTTCCACACATAAGGTACGATATCAAGGAAACAATTAGAGGGAAGAGAAAGGATAGGTCTCCTACGAAACAAAAGAGGGCGGTAGTGCGAAAAAAAACAAAGGAATTATTGGAAGAATCAAAGAAAAGAGAACCTTCAGGTTTTGAGCATTTGCAAAAGGAATATGAAGCGGAGGATGAGAAGAAAGAGGATGTTCAAGGTAGGAACAAACGAAGAAGAAGTCAAACAGAACAAGGAGGACCAACCCTAGTCGATTATGAAGGAAAAGGTACCGCGCTTCCCTCTCAAGAGAGATCAATAATGGAAGTTGGTGTCAAGGGAAAAGGTATGATATTTTGCTCCAAACAAAAACCAAGAAGCATAGTTGAGGTGAAGCAAAATGAACGGGTACTTGAACAGCCGTAAATGACTCCATCAAGTGTTGAGAAAGTGTCGATCAAAGTTCCCGCCGATCCAAACTCAAGAAGATTTAATATCAAAGAATTAGCAAGAAGCAAAGAAAATGCTAAATGAAATACATCATTAGTCGAAGAGCCGCATAGGATCCGGCTTGTAGAAGGATTGATGCAAGCACCATCTATTTTGCAAAGAGATGAGAAAGGTAAAATCGTTCGAACCGAGTGCATTATATATGGAAATTATTTGCTATATTTTCCGGATTTTGTTCGTGAATACTAAAGGACACCGAGATGTTGCCGGTGATGGTAATTGTGGTTACCATGTATTCATCGAACAAGTTGAACCATTTAGCAGAGCAAAAGAGTTGGGTTTGGAAGAATGCATTTATGTAAGGCATATGTGCGCGGTTGAACTACGTTGTTACCCGGATTTATACAAGCCAATGATGAGTGAACCGGGAGAGCAAGAGTCGGAGTTACACGAGAAGTTCGTTGCATTCGAACGACGTTTAATAGGAAACAAATTTTTTTAAAGTGAGTATTAGATGAGCATGCCAATATGTGGCCAAATCCTCGCCAATGCTTTCAATTGCGTCATCCATTATATCTCACTTGGATGTAGTCTTACATTTGCACCAACAAAAACAACTTTTGTTGAACAATTATCTAAAAGAAGATGTGTGATGGGGATTGTGAAATGTTCCATTTTGTCGGTCTCAAGTTAAAAGAAGGAAGCCCATTACCCCCATTAAGGATTGGATACGATGGGCCACTCCCCAGGTTTTGGTGTAACCGGTTTGAGCAAAATTTCGAACTTTGGTCCGCATTACGACTATCGAAGGAAGCCTCCGCACAAATTGTTTCCGACTCGAAGTCGGAATGAAAATATTGACATATTGACTAAATGTAGTATTGGTAGTGACAATACCAAATGTTTTATGAAGTATTTTGTTGGAATGTTTTTTCCTTTAGTTAGTCTTTTAAAACCCAACCGTAAATGAACCTGAAAAGACACAATTTATATAAACACCCCTTTCTCATTACTTATACCACATTACAAGCCATTAGAACATTAAATCATTACATAGATAATTGAAATTACCACTAACTAAACCACATGACATTACAAAAGTACCAATTAATAGGTTTGTGAGTGAGCAAGAAGTCCTTTAGGATGTGGTAATGAGGTAGGTATTGAAAATGCCATATTTTCCGTCTTCTCTATTCCTCAATAGATATCTCTAAAACCTCGTCTTCGGTTTCACCTCTAAGTCGTAGTTGACTAATAATATGAACTAATGCCATAAATTCTTGGACTTGTCGGTGTATAGTACCATATTGACAAATCAACTTGACGTGATCACGGTTATAAGGGTTACCGGTTTCAGAACAAAAGTTTTCATAGATGGTTTGCCAATAACTCTGACTCATTATCTTCTCCTCTTTTTGGATAACATAATACATAGTTGAGACAAATACATAAATCTTCATCCAAAGTAAAATCAGGATCTTGAACCCCAGGTTTAGCCATAATCTAGTATATTAGAGTGATAGTTTAGTTGGAGATGATTAATGTAGAAGAAATGTGTAATTTCTTAAAAAATAAGATGGGTTTGATATATATTCAACCATTCTTCTTTGTTTCCTATATAAACAAGATGTGTAACGGCTCTATTTTGAAAAGAGGAATCGTACAAGGTTCAAACGGCTTTATTTTCAAACCAATTGGGAACTCCAACCTTACAATAAATTCAAAACAAATTTATGGTTGGGAAGAAGAAGCAAAAAACTAACCGTAAATTTTGGAAGTTCAAAAACAATCATAATTACAGTTGGTATGGGACTCAAAAACCAACCGTAAACCTGGGAAATCATTATCTGTCAGTTTTACGGTTGGTTTTGGAAGGTTCGAAACCAACCGTAAAAATGAAAGACAATGATTTCCTAGGTGTATGGTTGGTTTTTTGAGTCCCAAAACAACCGTAAACCTGGTGTTTTTATCTTCAATTTTAGTGTCATAATTACGGTTGGTATCTTGAGTGACATCCCAACCGTAAATAATCATGGATACCCTTTTGTTGTATTTCCTTTCACTCCTATTTTGTGTACATAAACCAAATTTTAAGCTTATTCATTCATTCTGACTGAATGATACCTAAATTGGTTCATTAATTCATACAAAAACTAAACAAAACCTAAGAATTTAGAAATTGAGAAATGAGTGTCCAGGACTTTTAACGGTTGGTTTTTGGTCTCCAATTCAAACCGTAAATCTGGGTTAAAACTGAAAGTACCTTATGGTAGTTTACAGTCGGTTTCTTATGTCACATTCCCACTGTAAATAATCACTTTTATTTGTTGTTTTAGGGTGAAAATAAATGTACAGTAGAATCATACTTTCAAGTAGGCTCGAGAGATCAAGCTCGAACAGGACGAGCCTAAACCAAGAAATGATCGTTCAAGTCCCGCTTCGATTACAAAGATGGAAATGATCTGGGTAGGTCTTAGGGGGGGAAGAAAAGAAGTTGAGAAAATATCAGTGTGATAATGTATGAAGAAAAAAATGGATTCTCTGAGAGAAATCGCTAATTTTGTTTCTCCAGAACGAGTGCCTTGTCTATCTTGTTTCAAATAGATGAGAATCATCTATTTATAGTTCAAAGGAGACACACTGATTTCTCGTAAGTCGTAGACTTTAGGGAGAGGTGGAGAAGTGATGATTATGGAGATTGTAGTAGGGTGGTGCCCGGAAAGTAAGGAAGACATGTCCGACTAATACTCATCCTCTCAATGGCTCTGTAACCGCCCACTACTTATTACCTTCTTGTTCTTGGAGGTGGTGCCACCACCCACGATTGTCGTAAACCTCCAGACCAATACTCCAATGACAATCCCCCCATGTTGTATTTGCTATCTCGTGGAAATAGTGGAGTCATAAGCCACTATGGTTTTGATTAAGTCAAGTCAAGTTAAATTACTTGCAAAGTCAGTGAGGAAAGTTATGCGACTCAACGGATTGATAGTCATACTGATTAGTGTCGAGTATGGGAAGTTTAATGGTCATGTACTTGCTTGAAAGTAACATAACATATTTAATGGATAAGTATTAGCTCATAAGTAACTTATCGTAAGTCTGAGAGGCATTTGAAGCCAAATGTTGTAGAGGACTACTCAAGCAAGGAGACTTATTAGAATTCATATAATATTTAATGTTGGACCTATATTGAGAATAAAGGCGTATTTCTGAGGAAAGTATCTATCAAAGCTAGCACTAGCTACTTAGTGCAAATAAGAATGTATTAGCTCTTTTAATATAAAAGGCTAATGTGCTAATTTCTCGGGAATAAGAACAATATGCACAACCTCTAGTAAATATCAATTATACTAAGGCTAGGAAGCTAATGTCAAGGAGATTTGAAGTTAGCACTTTAATAGTATAGTTAGCACTAAGGTGTTAGCGTTAATGCATTTGTGCCTAAGTCGCTAAGTACGGATATGCTAAGCCAAGGGCGCGTTGGCCATGGGTGTGCTAGGATAGAGACGTTGAGGAGATGAGACGCGGAGGCTAGCAAGGCCAAGCTAGAAACGCGTTGGAAAAGCTAAGGGAGTATTGGCCTTGGACGCGCATAATCATTGGAGACGCATAAGCCTTGGATGTGCTAGAGAAGCCTTGGATGCACATCGGCCTTGGGGACGCGCTAGGGAAGCTAGAGACGCACTAGGGCATGGTAGTGACACATAGGAGCTAAGGGGTGTGCTGGAGATGGTAGGGACGCCTCTGAGCTAGGGGCGCATTGGATATATAGCTGGGACGCGCTAGGTCTAGGGACACGGAGGAAGCCAAGGACGCTGAGGAGATAAGGGGCGTACTCTAGCTAGTAGGGACGCCTCTGAGCTAGGGGCACATTGTCCTTAGCCGTTACTCGGGGACGCATTATCTAAGGCCTCATTAGGCCAAGATGTGCTAGATAAGACCATATTAGGTTAGTTGGTGCTTTTCAGGTATTAGGGTTTAGCGCTAGGAAAGTTAACGCTTTTATCGCTATTGTGGCTAACTGGTGCCAATGCGTGCTAAGCCAAATAGCTAGTGCTAAGTTGGCTCTAATATGATAAAAGGCTAGGGATAACCTAGCTCAGAGATTCAATACGTCTTTTATGACATTGCTTCTTGGTTGTGGCGCATCCAAGAGGAGTGGCACATTATTTATGGCTTATATTTAAGCAAAGTGCTAAAGTAGCATATTTGTGCTCAGAAGAACAATTTGGGGAGCATTCATTGCGAATGAAGCGTTAAGCTAGAATGTATTTTAGGGTTTGAGCATTATCTATTCCCGAGTTTGATAGATGTCGCTGGAACATCGATGCATATTCGAGACAAGTTCAAGGAATTCAGCTGTGGGATTTATGCGACTTGATACTATTTCGATACGGCATGAATATTTTAAGTATTGAGGAGGCTACAAGGCAAGTTTAAAATATATAGAGAAAATTTGTGTTCTTAATTTGCTTGCGGAATATAAGTAGAGACACAGTATTCTATATTAAGCATATGCGCATAAATATGCACATATATGTTCTTGTTACTTAGTATAGGGCAATTTTACAATTCTAGCTCTTGTCAAAAAATCACCATCTACATTAAGTCCCCTGCTTAATGAGGAACAGTAATGTTGCACAATAAGCACTAGATGGTGACAATATGCTTTTAATAATTATATATGCATAATTTTAAATTTTAAGAATAGAAGAAGATTCACTTAGCTTCTTGGATATTGAGATATATGCCCCTTAGCGTATAATTTAGCTGGGGGAGCAAACGCCTTCGTTCCCGCTGGGAGCATCAATTTTTACCGTGGGTAAGAGGGAGGCATGGACGCGGACAAGAACAAAGGTAATTGGCGCCACTTTTTTCTCCTTTTCTTATAGGTTTCCCAATTGCACAAGGATTCTTTAAGTTTGGCACCTATATATACTCATTTTTTTTTAATCACGTCACTTCTTCTTTTGGTCTTTGCTTGTTAGCGAAGAAAGGTGTTGGTGATAGCAAGTAAGAGAGCATCACCGGCTAGGAACAAGGTAAGCACGTCCTTCTTTTCTTTCTTTGAATCACTAACTTAGACAGGATAGTAATCTCATTATCCAATAAAACTAGGGTTTCCAAATTTTTCTCACATATCATATGTATATATATCTTGATCACACTGAGAATATTATTCCATCAAAACCCTAGTTTCATCATTGTTCTTCTGGAGCGAAGTAATTTGCTTTTCGCCAGCAGCAACAAGAATACCAGTAAGTTTAATTTGTTTTTTAATAGACCAAAACCTCTAATAACTCTTTTTTTCTTTCGTGTTGAAGTACTTATCTTGTGATTTTATGTTTTATGTAGATCATGGCAGTTTCTGATCGAAACCATAGCTCTAATCCTTCGAGCAAGAAACTAGGTTGCATATAAAAAAGGATGAAGGTGGTTTCTCCCCAAGAAGTACAGTAAAAAATCAGTCGTTCTTTGAACAAATACACAAAACTTGTTCAAGGTATGCCTCTCGATCCTTTGAAGGAAACTAGTCAATATACTTTGGATCTCTGTTTTGCGATTAATGTTGAAGAAGAAACAAGACGCAAATAGGAATTTGAGAAGAAGAGAGTTGATGATGAGACACTCACAACTTTTATGGAGAAGCGACGTCTTCGATCAATTGCAATAAGGGATAAAACTAAACAAATGGATCGAGGTGTTCGTCCTTATAGTGTGTCTCCCGATTCTGATGCGGATGAGTATCCTTCTGAGGAGGATCGTGAAGTTAACATGGAAGATGAGAGTATGAATCTTTCTCCGAAACCGAGGTCGACCATGAAGCTGAGAGTGCTGATGCTTGGTATGATATACAGGTGGGTCCTTTCGACCTTGAGGAGGAGACCGAAGAGGATTCATGGAGGACCCTGACGGGATTCCAAAAGATGAATCTAAAGTAGAAGACCTTGAAGCGGTTTCCGAAGAAGAAGAATACTCTGAGGAAGACCTGGAAAACATGAATCTGATGAAGAAGGTGCGATGAGCATGACTCTGACTCGGACTCTGGGTCTTCTGATTCAGTTTTAATTTAGCCTTCTTTTCCTTCTTCTTGTAGATGTCTTCTTTGAATTAAACATTTCGTGTATGGCCGTTATGATGGAACCATATTATAATTTTAGTATTTATACTAAGTTAGCATCATTTTCTTCCCTTTTTTAAATTAATGAATAAACAATCCTTATTAGAAAATTTTATCAACTTTCGTCATAAAATTTCATCAATTTTCGTCATAAAATTTCAGAAGTATAGTGCTTAGGAAAAACGTTGTAAAATCTTCATATATCTTCCGTTTTGGATGATTGACCCCTCTATCTTTATTAGAAAACAATTTCCTACAATCTAATCAGAAGAAATCCAGGTTTTGAGCTTGTTTGGAGCGTCAAAACGACTGAACAGTAGAACTCAGGAAGTATCCAGGAAAATCCTGACAGTTTTCAGACTCGACTCGGCTAGCCGTTTTGGCCTTAACTCTTAGCTCACTTGTAAGATTGATGCTCCCTTTTATGAAGTTGTAGTAGACTCCAATACGAAACTTTGATATAAGAAACATGCCAAGATTCATCACCAATTGTTGTAAGCTTCATAGTTTCCGAGAGGCAGTGAAAATTGCTTCCAAGGCGTTTTATTGTAAAACGTCTTGTGATTGTTCCAACTCATATAATCCATTGAATAACACTTTGTAATGATTGTATATGATGTTTTGAGTATTTATGACAAGTTTTATGGTTCATGATCAAGAGTTTTGTGTTTGAGACATTCTGACCAATTTTGCTCATATCCTCTCTATTTTTAGGGGAGAATGATCAAAACCAGAGAGTTGAACTTGCTAGTGAGGGAAAAAGAATTACCGTTGACCCCGATGTAGATAATGTACCCGACATACCGAAATTCATGGGAGTACCCTTGCTTGCATGCTTTTTGAAGGTAGTATTTCCCATTAAGTATCCTGGTGCAGGTGCTACGTTTGTTTTGGCTCTAGCAGGACTCTTCCCGGGTACTTGTATGTTGGGAGGAGGGGGTGGGGGACTTGATGTTCCATCCATTTATGTTTGCATCCCTGTAGATAATTTCGGGATTATGGTGATTGGGCGTCCCTGATACGAACGTTGATTCTTTTCTTCTGATATGACTATTGTACATACGTAGGTTTCTATCTTGCTTAGAATTTATGAAATCCCCATAGCTAAATCGAGTATGGGTTTGAGACATGAGGGATGAAAGTATGTTTATGAGAGGCTTGAGTTATTTTTCACAAGGTTTGCTCGGATTTAAACCTTTATGCATTTTGAAAGATTTTCGTGTGAGTTGGTTTTGATAGTTGATCGAGGTGTCAAACTCGTCAAAAATAAATTCCTTACTTCTTAAACTAACTAGTAGAATAATGATAAGCAGGTTCGTTCCTAAGGGAGCGTTGAGTTAAAGTTGTCGATTAAGTTTCTGAAAATAAGAATAATGCAAATCTACGAAAACAAGTAAAAGAATGTGATATGAGGATGAGAATGATTAAGGATTTTTTCTCCACTAGTGAACATGAATACAAGTGAAATCTTCTTAAGAATACGTTTACTAAAAACCATAGACAAGTTATGAGTTCAACAAGTCCATTAGACTCCAAGGTCACTTTGTAGAATAAGTTCTCTACTCGGTTCTAACCAATCAAGCCACTTTGAATATGCTCTCTAGTGTAACTTTATTGACCGGTATGACCTATGAGTGGGGTTGATCCTAACCACATGTTCGTAAGTTCAACATGTTAATCTAGGATTATCTTTCACACACAAAAATCCACAATATCCCATCGCAACGTGGATGCTTCACTACTTTTGATTAAATCACCATAATAATTACGGATTACGTGTTAATAATCTAGCTTTAGAATTACAAAAAAGATATCCTATTGGTCGTTTGAATACTTGCAAACAATTCTCGGTCATAGGCTTGGTAAAAGATAAACAATAAAACAATATTGAAAAAAAAGATTAATTTGAATAAATCGTATCATATAGTTTCGAAACTATCCCTAATCAAATAAATATTTAGCTACACATAATGAAGGAGTTCATGATAATATAAAGGAAAAATTATAAATATTAATAACTAAATTTGACTCAAACCAATAGCAAAAAGTGCCCAGCCTGCTATGATGTTGGTGTGTGTCGTGAGTTGTATGGGATGGTGCAGTGAAGGTGCCGATGGTATATAGTCTGAACTGCAACTGTGGCTTGGTGCTGCGGCTGGAGATACAAATTGTGGTAGAGACGGACTGGTTGCTGGACGCATTCTGTGGTGAGATGAATGCAGATGAGGTCATAGTGAATATGCAGATGGTATGGAGAAGATATGCTGTTGTGTTGGTGGAGATGGTGGTTGTATAGGTTGGAGAGGAGATAAATCTCCTCCATGTTGGTGGTAGAAACAGTCGTGAGGGGTGGTATATGTTTTTCTATTTGTTGTGACTCTTTTATAGCTTTTTTTCTTATTGCGACTTCAATCCCACGCAACCTAATCCTTAACAAACTCTTTCCAAAATCAAATCCCACTATAACCCAACTTCTTAAATCCTTTATGAACTCTAAAAGCTTTAAAATCCTAGCCATACATCACCAATAACCAACGACAGTAACATCTATTTTTAGCTGATTTTCTGGCACAAAACAAAACCTAAAATTATCACAGACTCGTACCAATTCTTCTTTCTTTCACTCAGCTTCAAAAATTATCCTATACCTTTACAACGTACCATCAATCCCATGGAAAACCTGGTGAACTAAACTGGTGGTTCAGATAATCAGTCGAGCACTTCATTTGCATAACTGAATGGTAATTCAGGATGTGAGTACCAAAAATCAGATCTTTGGATCACAACCATATGAGTCAGAAACATTAGTTAGATCAAATCAAATATAATAAAAACAAAACATGTTAACAATAAAAAAAATAAATTGAAATATGAATCAACACAATTATTTAACGTGGTTCGACAACGGATTGTCTACATCCACGGGTAGTAGAAGATTTGGATGATTTTTATTCATGATTGTATGTTACAAATGGATTCATTACTATTTGCATCAAGTAAAATTTATAAAAGAATTATTGAACTAGGATTATAATTAACACAATACCTATACCTAAACTTTTTCCACTGATCCTTCTCTTCTCCAAAATTTTCCGTCCCTTCTTTCTGTTTTGGAGTTTGATATTTATAGTAAATATCATGGGTCCCTCTAATCTAAACTTTCCACCTATTAATTCTTATACAGACTTTGGAGCGAAGATTATCCCGAATTCTTATTTGTATTTCCCGCGAGACTTGACATGCATACTTCTTATTTCCTTTAGTTTCCCGCTTGGTGATCCGCACCTCTTCTGCAGATTTGTATTCAAGTTATTGTTTTTGGATTTGGATGAATGTTACGGTCTTATTAGAATTATGGCATGTATGACATGTGCCCATTGAAAGTGACTTGTCATGCTTTAGCTTCTTTTGTTCCGCAACCTGTTCAAATGAGACGTGTCCATCATGCATTAATGTTTGTCAGTTCTATTCATTGTGTCAGGCTTTCCCGCAACTTGTGTGTCAATCATGTAGCGAAGGTGTCTATTTCGTACAATGTGCCACGCTTTCCCGCAACTTGCGTGTCGATCATGCAATGAAGCTGTCTGTTTCAGTACTTATCAAAGAGTTTTGTTTCAGTGTTTCTCGTTCCATCATAATATGATACTCTTTTTATAGTATTTGAACAAGTGGTGTTAGGGATTTAATACCCTCACATAGGACACACCTTGTTGGTGTTTCTAACACCCAAATCTCTCCTTCCCTGTAATTAGTCACGAATTCAAGACAAACCCATTCATTCTAATCAACAGACTCAATCATATTCATCTGTTTCATGACAACGCACCACTCCATTCTCTATATATTGGTACCATCTTTTTCTCAACAACGCTATCTTCTAACTTTCTTCTTTCTCGGTTGAAACTGCAGCAACAACACTTTGTTCTCAATCTCAACATAACCATCATCTATTAGTTTTATAGCAGCAGACTCAAAACCCACCTTTCGTTCTTTTCTCTTTACCTCAACTGAGCTAAACCCATATTTCTTTACCTTCTGCTCTTCAATCTCCTCAGCTCTGTTTCTTTTATTCCTCGATCTCAATTACTCAATCAAACCCAACGAACCATAACCCTAGATATCACGGTTAACCGGCCATAGTGACCCAACTCTGCCGGCGTGAAAGAGCTGCAACTGCTCTTCCTCTCTGTTACGGACTCAGCCACAAAATGGTTTAGAGAAAACTGGTCATGACCTAGATTTTAGGTTAAAAGAAATGGGTGGATTTAGGCACCCCATACTTGTATGCACTCAACAACATTTAATCACTAGCATGTGGCTTCCCTGATCTTTGGATCCCGGTGCTGCAGTAATTTTCATTTTTGACACTTTAAGTCTTCTATTCCTTTTACGCTTTGAGACCATCAACACCCAATATCTCTAAACAATGAATTGAGCTTCGTTTTCTCTTATTTCGTGTCGTATGACTCCAATTTACCTACAAAATGCAAACAAAACATAATATAGACTAACTTACAAGAAAAAAAACAAAGATACCCCTGCACAATTTCTAAGAAGGAGCAGTTCACTCTGAGGGTCTTGTAGGAGCTTTAAGGACTCCATAAGCTGAAGAGTCTTACTCACCCTGTGTTGGACCAAATCATTGCATAAACTAGCATCCAAACTGACAGGACCACCGAGCAACTTCACTCATTTGGCTGGCCTACCGATGCTTGTTGGGAAAACACCATCCTGGAAACTCCTGGGGTCTGCGTTAGGACAAAATAACTCTGTCTTGTTAATATTGAGGGAAAAACCTCTACTGCTGCCCTCAGCTTGGATAATGTGCAGAGCTTTACCCACCTCCAAGGTGTCACCCAAAATGGTCCCATCATCCAGGTACCAGGCATGCATATCCAAGGTACATTCTGAAGCAATTCTGAGTATTCGGGGATGTAGAGTCAGGGAAGAAAGTAAAGGACCCAATGGGTCACCTTGTTGAACTCCCTGATCAGACAAGAGGACATTGTCATTGTAGTAGAGATTAGCAGGATTTGTATAACAGAACTCCACCCACCTGGAGATGCAAGGACATCTGCTCCTAACTTCCTCAATTATGGATGATCGATCCACCAAATTAAATGCATTGTTAAAGTCGATCAAGAGCATACACTTAGTTGAGTAGTTACCTTGCAACTCCAACAACCTATTTGCTAAATGTAGGATACCTTTTCCGCCACATTGAACTCCCACTCCGAATTAGTAGTCCCCCAAATAAGTGGCCATGTCCTTACTGACCCCTGAAGCTGCAAGTTTAAAACAGAGCCTTCTCCAAATAGTACCCACTCCAATTGGCCTAATGCCACCACCAGGTTTGAGTAGCGGAGTCAGAGGTGCACTGACAATGTAATCCCCCAACATAGTAGGACATCTGCCAGCAAGCCACAAATTGACTACACCTTTCATGGATGAAAGAAGGTCACCTGCAATAGCTGCAGCAGGGCCACTGAGGGCATCCAAGAGATGTGGTGCTCTCAGACTATCTCTACCGCATGATGTCCCTTTGGGGAACCCTTTGATTGCACTCAAGACTACTGCCTTGTCTACGCTAAGAGCCTCAGCATGACAGGGCCTTCAGGAATGCAAGGAAGTGGAGCATCTGGGTGCTTGTGGCTCAACTCAGAGAGAGTGGTTGGAGAGCAAGGTGCAATGCCACTTGAAGCAAGAACCTTTATCACATATGTGTATTTCCCATAACCCAATTTCTTTCTGCAGGCTCCCAGGTTAGGGATCTCATTACCTTTGTTGATGTGCTGACTCCTTTGAGGCTGTTTAGGCATCTCCAAAAGGGTGTGCACTAAGCTAATGCACCCATTAGCTTCTTTCCAATTTAGCGAAGCTTGGTTAATGCTAGCAGTCTGTAACTTCTTCCTAGTCCTGATCTCTCTCCATGGAGCACTTAGGTGTGTTCAAATTCAAAGTGCAAACTGGCATCAAGAGCAAATGTAGCCAGGTTGATAGCTCCAATGAGTTGGCCAAGATCCTGTCCAGGGATGCTTTAAGAGCTCTGGAGAATTGGAATCTACACTGAGGGGGTATGCTAGCAAATGTGGGGATCTTCTGTTGGTAAACCCTATGGAGCAGGTCCACATCCAATGCATCAGAGGCCACAGAATCTACTGGAGCCAGGGGCACAGAGCTAGGGGGATTGGGTTTGATAATACCATGCACTAGAAAGTCTGATGAAGAACCACTGTATGGACTGAAAATGATGTCTTTGTGCTGTCTACAAAGCCTTTTCCAAGAATAAATGCGCATGCAATCTGAACATAACCACATCTGCAGCTGGGACAGGAATGACTCCCAAGCAATGTACACAGAAATATCCAATCCAATCCTCTCCCTACATATCCCCATAACATCCTTGGTTGGAAAATGTTTGTCCTACAGATGTCTGTAGAACCCTGTTCTACTTAGACCTCTGCCCCCCACCCCATTGGTACAACCATCATGATTTTTGAAGCGGCAGTGGAACAAGGTGTCAAGCAGGCCCCCCCTCATTCTATGATGTGCTAGAAGACACAAATGATGCCCTAGTTCAGGCATTATACGAAGTAAAAGCGAGAAGAAAATGAAAATTTTGTAGATGCAAAAGCTAACCAAGGCAACAAAGGGCCAACATGTACACCCAATTTCACAAAAGAGGCCAATTTCTGTAGCAACCCTAGAAAAGACTCTAAATCCAATCACACAAATATGACCAATTTCTTCAAGAACCCTAAAAAAAACTATAAACTATATGACAATATTTACCAAAATTAATTTAAACCTAAATGGACAAACTATACTAAAAGAGGAGGGAGGGGGAGAAGATAGGTACAGATTACCTTGAACGAACCAGAACGGAACCAACAGATTCATTGAAGTCAACAAATAAAAATGAAAATGAAAATCCCGCCACGTTCAAATTGAGTGAATCCCGTCCACTAAGTTTGAAAGAGTTCCGTGAATTCCGTAAAGGTGCAGAAGGAACGAATTAAGTGAGGACAATCCAGTATTATTATTACTATTATTATTATTATTATTATTATGGAAATACTTTCATTAAAGGGAGAAAAATGTTTTTTACATAGCGTTGTAGGGAGCCTTGACAAAAGCTGTGCCCCTACCCCTTTCTGAATGGAAATGCCTAATCTAAAGAAAAGGGAATCCGAGACTTTGTAGTTATAGTCGTGGCTAGCCATGCAGTTCTGCAGTCTCATCATGAAGCCAATCGTGTCATCTCCCAACTCCCCCAGAGTCGTAAAGGCAAGAACTCCCAAGCCGTATCCATGCTCGTTACATTTGTCCAAATATTTATTACGTTTACGCGTAACAGCATTGGAAATGGCAATCCCTAGCGTAAATGTGACCCTCATGCAACTTGTAAACGGGGACACCCATGTGACGTCAAAGCACACGTCTCGTTCGCTCTCACAGTTGTATACCAGAATGTCCGCGAGCCTAAGAGCGCTTGCATTGTCAGATAAGAAGCCCATGTTGACTTCCTTGCGGGCCAATATGCCAGTTTTAAAACACATATCTGCCACCACATCTCTTACTAGGTCATGCCTGAATTTGAGGCCCACCTCGCTAGCACAATGCAAAACGTGATCCCCAAACGCATCCATTTCTCTGCCGCAGAAGGAACATGTGATGTCGTCCACAAACATAACAATTCCCAGCCTATAACAAAGTATAACCATGAATTGGAGAGGCCCAATGGATTGGTGTAACCCATCAATTGGAATAGCTTTGAGGTAGTCTTGCGCGTGACTCAGCCTATTACATTGCCATAAGATGCAATCGCGTTCAGTCTGAGTGAAACTGCTGGGGATACCCTTCTTCACCGTATCAAAGTACAACACTTCCAGAGAATGCATAGGACGGGGGGCAGTTGCTTTAATACTAATAGTAGAAGGGGGGATCCCACAGACGTGACTGAAGCTGAGCACGGCTTGATGGAAGCTTTGATGTCGTGCCACGTCCATATCCACCTGGAGAATGGTGTTCTGCACCTGGGTTGTCTGGATGCAGGAGGCAAGGTAGCTGTAATAGCTAGAATCCTTCATCGTGTAAACCCCCAACCCCCATACTTCATGGGCAAGGAGGCTAAGAGCATCTGGTAGGGACCAAAGCCGGCACCATCACTGGTGACCAAGTGTCTAAGGAACTGACATAAACGCTGGTCATAGTATTCAGCTGACTGGTGTAAGGAAGAGGGGCTGGTGGTCCTCATGGTGAAGTACAAGCGAGATACCCGTGTACAATTTCTAAGGAAGAGCAATTTACTTTGTGGATCCTGAAGGAGCTTCAGGGACTCCATTAACTGTAGGTTCTTCTCCACTCTGTGTTGGACCATCTCGTTGCAAAAGTTAGCATCCAGAATAACCGCCCCCTAGGAGATTCACCCCTCGAGTTGGTCTACTGATGTTGGCAGGGAACCGAATCGGTGCGACATGGGGCTGAATCTCAGTGGATCATGGCAGCAAGGCCACTCTGCCACTTATAATACCCCGTCGCGTATTTAAGTCATCTGCAAAGGATTCTACCCGCCACCCGGTGGTAATTGTACTTCAGGGCGGCCCGCGCAGCTCGTCCTCTGCGAGGGCTACACCCACGACACGTTTCTATGGGGACCCGAAGGTCCCTACTACAGGTCGACAATCGGGCGACGGGCGCATGCACCGCTTCTTTAGCCTGGATTCTGACTTAGAGGCGTTCAGTCATAATCCTGCACACGGTAGCTTCGCGTCACTGCTTTTCAACAAAGCGCGATGACCAATTGTGTGAATCAACGGTTCCTCTCGTACTAGGTTGAATTACTATCGCGGCACTGTCATCAGTAGGGTATAACTAACCTGTCTCACGAAGGTCCCTACTGCAGGTCGTCAATCGCGGTATTATTATTATTATTATTATTATTATTATTATTATTATTATTATTA
>JAJJMC010018662.1:0-5000 GCA_023531435.1 Papaver californicum
CCCAAGACCAGAGATCCACCCTCAAGCTTTCCGATCATCTTCTGCCTAATATTCTCTAATTCAAACATTTATGTCATGTTAGTAATAAACAGAATTAATTTAGATATTGCTCTAGTACTTATAAAAAAATTTAAGCAAACATACCATCATAATTAATCTCAAGTTTCTTACATACTTTTCCACCCAAATATTACAAGCACAAACACAAAGTTTTTATTCTAGAGTAGGTAGTAACCCGACTACTCACATCGATATATATATAGAGAGAGTTACATAATTAAAGATCGTGAACATCGATCTCTTTCAGCACAGCCGTATCTAATAATAATATATCTTGTTCACTAATATAACATCTGCATAGTTTTCAGATCAGTCAGTACTTCTTGGTAGATGAGAAACATTTCTAGCACTCATGCACTAGATTGTTAGAGATATTACTTTGGCATTAAGTTAGAGCCTTGATTAATGGTACCCTTATTTCCGAACATATTGAAATCCAAAGGATTAGGACGAGCACCACTCTCAAAGGCCGGGGTTTCGTCTTCATCAGCATGATAAGTACTACTACCAATATTTTGGTTAGCTTTGTCTCCTTCTAATTCTCTATATTTGCTCAAGTACCTTTTCAAAGGTTCAGCATAATCATCTAAACCAAGTGTACTAATAGCCCAACAGATGTCGTCACCATTAACCGTTTTTCGTTTCTCTTTGCGACATCTATCTGCTGCTTCACTTGTAACAAAGCTTATGAACTCAGAAACACATTCTTGCATGGTCTCTCTAGATTCTTTCGAAACTTTAGCATTTGCCGGTAAGCTTTGCTTCATAATCCTCCCAACATTTGCAATGGGCAAAAGTCGGTCTTGCTCTTTCATTCCATCATTTCCTGACCCAGAACTATCCATACCAGCTGTAGAAGGTTCAAATACCGGCAGACTACTTGGCGCTATGGCGGCGCAAAGATTGGAGTACTTGTATTTTTGTTCCTATGCCTGTTAAAGACAGAAACGCAGTTGGGTTTTCTTTCCATCAACTCATCACTTCTCTCTCTCTATATATAGACTTAACTACATGTACACTTATGTATGCTCATGTACCCTGTCGTGAATATCGATCACATGACTCGTGATGCCATACCATCCATGGGAGGCATTTGTTGGTGTGTCTCCGCGCTCGAGATGCAACCATAGGTTAATAAGAAACAACCTATAGCTATATGTCTGTCTAGTGATGTTTTGATTGGCCGTGTTTGAGTTAGGTCTTTGTCTCCTGTTGCTACATAGTTAGAGAACGAACGAATAGACGATGCTGATGAATTCCGGAATTTGTTTAATCTGCAAAACAAAACCCATTGGAAGCTACAAAAGAGGATAGTACATCGATAGGTAATGTGGAGAGCTCAGGCTTAATGCAAAAATGGTCCCCTCTCTCTTTACTTCCAACTGAACATTGAAATGCATTCAAGCTTTAGAGGAGAGCTCGGTTAAAAGAAGTGGCAATAATTGTACGGCTCTAATTATATTAAGATTAACAGGTTCTGATTATTATCTCTTATGACCTAAAAAGGTTTTGATTTTCACGAGCGAGTGCTGTGAAAACCGAAGGCATTGGGCATCAAAACCCAACCTAAAACCACTGCTTATAATTTACTTAATTAGGTTAATGGATGTCATTGTTTTCAATGGAAACCCATCTATATGTGTATAAATATATATCTAATGGTCACTAAATTTCTCCAAGAACTCTGGACCATATATAGGTAGCTAGTTGGAGTCTAAAAAGCCTACTCTACCTGGCTTGTGATTTCATCAAAGTTATCTTGGTTTTAAAACTGTGTCACACTTTCCTCTTTAATCTTTTTAGCTTATTTTATGCTTTCAGAAACTCATAAACAGACATAGGATGATTATATTTGGTGAGCGTCACCAGTTTTACTTATGTGTTTCGACGGTGCAGCTAGTTGCTTACTGATCGGATAGTAAATTAATATTCTATTACCTCCGTTTCCGTAAAAAAAATACTATTACCTCTGTTTCAGCAAAAGTGTTACTATCACTTTTTCATTTTGGTATATTTTTAGGCTAAAATAAAAAAGTGATAGTAACACTTATGTTGAAACAAAGGGAATATTATTTTTTCAATTTATTCTATTTTTAAATTAAAAGGAAAAAAATGATAGTATTTTTTTTACAAAAATAAAAGGAGTATTATTTTACTTTAGCCGGTGTCGGACAAGGTTCTATTAATGCTTCACTTTAATGAAGAAAAGAGGTGGTTAGTGTTCAAAATGTCCCGCGAGAGGTAGTGCTACTCAGATGAATATTGTAAGCTGACAGGGGAGTGAAGCAGTTTTAGCCTTCTAGCTAGGGGTTAATCCTAGATATATAAGTTAATAGGGCATGCAGCACGCAGTCTGACTATAACAAATTGCACAAGGCCAAAAATAATATATTAGTGCGAAAGTGCGAAAGTGCGAAAAAAAATGTGAATTAGTTTTACTTAAAAGGCAAACAGAAAGCTAAAGCTAAAGCTAAAATAAAAACCTTAAAATTCGTTTCACGTATGACAAATCAATATAAATCAAAAACCAGATTTATATATAACCATGAATGAAAATCTTAACAATGAACCATCTCCCTCAAATTTGAAAAAACTCATGGAGATTTACCAAAAAGTAGATCTCCTATAATTTAAGAAAAAAAATCTTTAATTCCCTAGCTAGTTACTGTTGGAAGAACCAAATATATCTACATCCAATTGTTGACGAATACTAAAAATTCATGTCTGTATAAAGTGAATAAATATGGTCCATATATAAACCTTTCTTTATATCTCTACATATACCAACATGGAATGGAACGAAATGAAGTTTTTAGAATCATTTGACTACTACTTTTAGTATTAGTAGGGTTAAATTAAGGTCCGGAGTACTACTTTTAGTTGGATTCTAGTGTATGTTTAGTTATATAATTAGAAAATTTTGTTTAATATAAAGTGGAAGTGGCACTACATAACAGTACGTACATACCTTATAGGAGTATAATAAAGAGAATTTGATGAAGAACAGCACTAGCTAGATGTTGCAAGTCTTAATCAGAGGTTGGCGCTAAGAAGATACTTTGTCTACAGACATATCTTACTTTTTTGTTCCTCTCTTTTCTGTTAAGTGGGAATCCGCATCTCAAACATGTATCTAGTTTAGCTGTAGAGTATTTAAGGGACTCAAGATCAACTAATAATAATGCCAAATGGACAGAATAATTCCCTTTAATATTACCAAATGGTAAGGGAATATTAAGTAGCTGTATTGTAATTAAGGTATTAGCTTTCCTTTTTTTTTATAGTTAATCTAAATTGTTTTTTTGGTATAAAAGATTTCTAAAATTTGATATTATTTTAATATCTATATTCCTATGAGATATTTTTTAAATATCCAATTTAGATATTCTACTCAAATATTTAAAAATTAATGTACTAATATATCCTTTTTTCATCGTAACTTTCATCTAAATATGCAAAATTTAATAAATTAACTCAACTAGTGGATGAAAAAGAAACTTTATTGAAATGAGGATTGCTCAAGACGTTAATTCCTACTAAGAATGCTTAAAAAATTAAAAATAATAATCCTACTAAGGCGGTAATAAACAACAGGAACTTTTTTTAGTGTTTAGTTGATGGCTCCGTTCATACTTTTGCTCGATTTGTTTGTTTGCATTTCCACCAGCATCCATACATATCTTATGTATAACACCGTAAAATTGAACCCAAAACACCAGTAAGGAAATTCAGTTGTATCAAACCTAAATTCAGCTACAAAAAATTCAGTTCGCAGATACATAAAGCAGGAGTTTATGTGAATTTTGATACTAAAACTGAAAACAAATGAAGTTGATGATCAAGATCGACTATTTAAGAACAAAGTTCCAACTAAAAAAAGGAATAAGACCTATAAATATGATTAATTGAGACTCTGAGGTACACGATCACTTCTGCAATGAAAATTGAACTAGATCCAGATTTTGTATAAGACGAATTATGGCATTTAATCTCTGCTACAACAATTAAACTACTCTATATTAAAACATGTATGTTCTACCGTCAATTTCTATGTAATAAAAAATCAACAGTAAGTTCAGTAACAAATACATTTATTTTTATGAAAATCTAAACGTGTATTCGAGAAAGATTAACTCGGTATATACTAATAAAATCAATGATTCAAAGTAGAAAAGGAGAAGAAGAGAGTGATTTCATCCATGTTTATACTAGTTGAAACAGGTTTCATCTAAATTTAAAAAATGATGAATATCATCAAGGTTTAATATATGATGTATATATTAAACCTGTATGAAATTAGTTGTACCTTAGTATGAATCTAGATAAAATCATATACATCACCAATTAAACCTGGATGAAACCAGGTTCATCACAGTATAAACATGAATGAAACCATGAACACCACGTATGAAATCAGTTTCATACTAATTTAAACATGGGTGAAAACAAATTCAACCGAATTTAAAACAGGATGAAACCAGCTTCATACTAGTTAAACATGGATGAAAACAAATTCAACCGAATCTAAAACATGATGATACCAGTTTCATACTAGTTCAAATATGTATGAAAACAAATTTAAGTCAGATTCATCCTAACTATTTTTTTGAATATTTTTTTTTCTTAGTTTAACCCAGGATGCATCCAGTTTCATCCTAGCTATTTTTTGAATAATTTTTTCTATTTTAGTTTAAGCCAGGATGCAACTAGTTTCATCATATCTACTTATTTTTAGAAAAAAAAACTTTCGAATTTACTATCAACAATGGATCTTGTTTTTTTAGATAATTTAAAACACTTTCCAAAAATATAAGTTTTATTAAATTTGAATATATATTTTGGAAGTTATGAATTTTTTTGTGGTTTTTTTATAAATAATAGAGAGAAAGGATAAAAAGAAGAAAAAAAATGTAAAGATAAAGAATATAATTGTCTAAATA
>JAJJMC010018662.1:22608-36097 GCA_023531435.1 Papaver californicum
GGAGAGATAGTTCACTAATAGACCGAGGGATAAGTAATTCGACTCATTCACATACAGATCATGAATGTTTGGAATCCATATTATGCAAGGAGACATTGCTTTTGCTAATTCGAATTGAAGGGTGATATCAAATCGGTCTTTTTTCGGCGTCATATACATAGTTAGCGCATTCGTCATAGTTAGCAGCTCTGTATCAAGGTCATCATCGATATCGTCACTAGCATCAATCTCGATATTGTCACTACCATCAATATCATCAATAAGATAACCTTTAGGCTTGTCATCCAGGAACTTGTTCGGAAATACCGTAATGAAAGGAACATAAGAGTTTGTCGCTAGGTATTTGACCAAATAGGATCGTCCAGTTCCTATAGAACCTATCACTAAAATACCCCTAGACGGGGATAGGGCTAAGCGGAGCGAAAAGGGTTTTCCATGAGATGGGAAATGAAAACTATTAGCCCCACACGAGGTTTGTGAATAAGTGATTGTCTGATAATGAGCAAGGAATATCCGTCTTTCTGCTAAACAGGATCTATTGAACTCATAATTCATTAGATCTTTTTTATGAATGTCAACTAAGTATCGTAAGTAAATTGATCCCGGTTGTTCAACCATTTGATAACCAGAGTCATTCTTTGATAAATGATCACTATGAGTCAGACTCAATAGAATTTGATCAATCCTTTTTTTTGTCGTTAAGGTGGAGAACTGAACCAAGAATTCTCTTTCTTCATCATCAATCGAATCACTGTTCGCGACCCAGGATTCTATTTTATCATCAATCCAATCAACGTTCACGTTTTTTCTTTTTCTTATCAATGAATAGATCTCTTTACTTGTACGACTTAGATATCTCGTATTTCTCGAAAAAGTGATTCGATTGATGGGATTTGGTATGATACTTATGATATCGATGAGATTGATATTCAAATATTTCTTCTTAGAACGTATTGATTTGACCCCATAAGTGGGACCACCACCCAATAGCATGTTGCCACCAGAAGCAGAACCCCGTATTTCTTCTAGAGAATCTCCTAATTGTTCCAGAGCAACTAGAAAGAGATTCTTTAACCAGAAAGAGTTCAGTTCAGATGTAGGATACCTATCCAGAAGTTTTCGCAACTCAATCATGTATGATGGAATCATCAAAGATTTGATCTTTTCGAACTCTGTCTGTAACTCACTAGAGGCCCGGGAAACAAAGAGAAGATGTGTACGAACGAGATATCCAGCAACAAGAAGAAGGAAAAGGATTGAATAGAGGAACTCCCGAGCATTTGGTGATCTCAGATGTATCCATATCAATGGAACGGGTGACTCATTATTTCGATGAATCATTTCTTCGGACAGAAGAAGATTATGTAAACACTTACTCGAAATCTCACTTATCGGATTCCATTGTGGAAGAATCGCCCACAATTTTTTCTGAGGAATTGGCCATGATGTATCTGATCCATGCATAATATCATGAAAAACGGATACAAATTTTTGACTGCTACTTAGTATCGGCAATAGGTCTGAAAAAGTATCTAAAAGGGTGAAATTTAGATATTTGCACCCTGCCGAAGTAAGGAACCATGGCATATATGTTTGTAACAGATTCCATTTTGAGAGATTTGAAAAAGCACTATCTCGTTGAAGGGTTCTATACATCTGCCATTTCTCAACGCATTTCTTTAGACAAAGACTCTGTTTTTTCCTCTTTTCGGATGGTAAATATTTCTCAGAACATGGAGTGTGAATCAAACCCATGTTTGAATTGAAATTGAGATACTGATGCAAGTTCTTCCCTTCTGAATCAGAGAGATTCATATCTGAAAGAGGTTGACAATAAGTTCTTTCAAAATTGACTATTTGTCCCTCTGTTAGAGGTGTTCCAGAAATGTCTGGGATCGAGTAAATAGCTCTACGAACGAATGGATCGGATCGAATTGGAAAATGGAAAGATTTGTACAAGTTATACCTTTCGTCACCACTTTGTGGAAAATCGTTAGGTATGAATATGTTAGATACCTGTGACTCGATTGATGAAATAGTATCTCTCTCCAAAAAAACATGTTTTTTTGGACCGACGCACAAAGAAAAAATGTTGTTGCGAATGAACAAGATATTGAGGAATTGTCCATACGTAAGATCATAATTATTGATACGGGCCTTTTCCACATAAAAAGGGAATCTTTTGTTACAATCGAACCAGAAGTGATGTGGATTATTCAAGAATCGAAGTCGATTTGCTTTATAAAAAGAAGAGATCAATGAACTTCTATGAAATGGTTTCACGGGATTCAGCCAATTGTCTCGATCGTGGGATATCATTGAGAAATAGGAATCGGTGTTATCAAAGTCTTTCCTGCGATTATTTCTAGTATGAAATGAGTCAATCATCCACTTTGGTATCTTATTGAATAAAAACGGTGATATTGTTCCTCCATTGATCAAGAATTTCGATTTTTGGGAAGTATCACGATTATCCAATAAGAAGGGTTTCAATTTATTCAAATGAACGATTTGAACACCTATTGATTCTAACAACTGATTGCAGAGTTGATCATTCGGCCCTTTCAATTCATAGATGTGGATCTCGGACCTATGAATGGGGATATTCCCGATACTCACAAAGAAAAAAGGAAGTGACTTAGACAAAAAGAGAAGTGACTTGGACAAAAAGAGAAGTGACTTGGACAAATCTTGTTTGTCGATAACCTCGGACCAATCAATCGAATATTGATTAATACGTAATCGACCGAACACTACTTGAAAACGGCTCTTCTGCTCAGAAACGAAATGTTCCAAATGTTCCTGGAAATTATTGCTCCCGTTGGGCCATTTGTATCTATATGCATTAGGATCCCGATTCATGGATCTCTCGGTTCGAGAAATAAGAGGATCGAACCATTTCTTCTGACTCTTTTTCAAATTCGATAAATGTTGGTTGATCGTATATTTCATTATAGTTCTATGATTCAGAGTATCATTTCCTATTTGATCCCTTTGAATTCCATAAAAGAATCGATTCGATACATTTCTTATGTACCCATAGGTGCTATATTGGATTTGAATCAGATTTCGGATCAATCTATATTGATTGACTGCCTCCATTATGTTGTTGCTAGCAAATACCACTCTTTTTGGTTTTGGATCTTCCAAGTCATTCCCGCAGGAGATCCGGACCGATTTTTTTCTGATCCTTCGATAAAAAGATTCATTCTCTTCATAAAAAATAGGAGGTAGAACCAAGAAAGATTTCTTTTTCGATTCATCCCTGGAGTTGAATACCTCATTCAATAATTTTTTTTTATCCAACCCGTAGGAATCAATAGAAAAGGAAAATCCCTTATGATACACCAGATCCGGCTCGGTTATTGATAGAGTGAATAGATCTGCCATTTCTTGAAATCTCTCTTCTGATTCAAAATCGCGGTGTAACGTGTACCCCCCCCCTGTTTCGGTCATGGAATAGATGAAAGAAAGAAAAAAATGGATTTTGGTTCAAGAATGAAATCTTATTGGAACTGGCCATATCCGGTTCATCCTTCGGAACCATATCACATCCCGGATCTGATGAAATAGGATGAATTGAGACGGTATTTTGTAAATACGTAATTATCTTGAATATATCAACCATTTCTTTATTTTCCGATCGTCTGGAAGGGACAAAAGAAACATCTTGTTCTTTCTTCAACAATTTATGATCTCTAGTGGACCTCTCAGTAGGATTCGAACCCAGATGAAGTTCTGACCATCTGTCAGAGAAAAAGGAACGAATTGATTTTGTAGAATTCCCAAGAATTGCTTCGATTTCTTCCGGAAGCAGATGATTATTCATCTGCTTCTCACGTTCCGTGAATAGCCGGGACATTGAGGAATATCCAGAAAGGCATTTCGGGAATCGGTCTGATTTTCTCTCTGTTCGTTCCGTTTGAAGAAAGGAAGGATCCCAAAGAATCGATCTTTCTTTTAGTTGTTGAATCTCTCTTTGATTGATCAATGTGTGATATTCCGAATCCTCATTACTAATCGAATCGAAAGGGTCTCTGGATTGATCAGAAGATCCTTTCAATTGGCTAGAATTCGTTACTTGAACGAAAATAGATCTTGTGGAATCATATTGAATATTTGACGATACATTCCGTACCTTGCTAAAAAACCGATCCTTGCTTACCAACCACACATTGTCTAACCAAATCCAACTCTCTCTCGATACGTTCCTCAAAAAATCCGACTCGTGCAGATTCTTCCCCCAACTAACGAAGATATCTTGGCGGAATTGCCACATATGAAATTGAGCACAATTTTGCAAAGAAATACCCCACTTGTTTCTCGAGAAGAGATGGGAAACATGTTCAATCTCATTTGATTGAATAGTTGACTCAGCTCCTTGTTGTTTGAAGAAACCCTCCACTTCAATTGGTCTTTTTTCACGAAAAGCAGACATGAGATAACAAATCCAGTGTTTCACTAAGATTTCGAATAGCTGGCCCGAATTCAAGTTGATTATGTTTCGCTTCTTCCTCAGAGAAAGACGATCAAACAATTCCCAATCATGGTCCTTGCGGATCGGATCATCCGTATAGGATACAAAAAGAAACTCCAGATATTTGATATCTTTCTCTTTAAATGAGATCTCAATTCCAGCTACGGTTTCCTTAGATATCTTACAACTAGAATTCCACCTTTTTCCGATCCGGTTCCTCCACCACCGCGAACCCCAGTTAGAGTCAGGCATGATACACTTTTTCGTTATTGGGAGAACCCAAGTACTCTCTTTCGGATCCATGAAACAACTCTCAGAGATCTTTTTCCCTTTTGGAAGATAGAGGAGCGAAACAATCAACCTATTAATATTGGAAGACCAAAAAGATTCTTCCGATGTATCATTTCTGGGTCCAATGGAATTCATAGGTATAGGAAGAAGCCCCATCAAATAGAGATTTTTTCTTTCGACCATATTTCGATTGTTAATACGATATATAAGGACCGCTACTACAAGCAGTACTACACCTTTGATCGTGAAATATCGATTGCTTGTTGAACCCTGTGAATCGCGTGAAAGGAGGATACTCCAAATTCGGGGGTCAAAGAGTTTCATAAAACGTTCTTGGTGGAAAAAAATGTGAGTGAAAGATCCCACTGAATCGAATTTGGTCCATGAATCTAAGAAATAGTGAGAATTCTTGATCTCTCTCAATATCTCTCTCAATTCGAAGATCCAGGATTTGAATTGATGTCGTTTCATTGATTCCTGTTTCATTGATTCCTCCTAAAGATTTCATTTCAATTGGAATTTGGTTATTCACGATGTACGATGATCCCTGTTAAGCATCCATGGCTGAATGGTTAAAGCGCCCAACTCATAATTGGCAAATTCGTAGGTTCAATTCCTGCTGGATGCACGCCAATGGGAACGTTCAATAAGTCTATTGGAATTGGCTCTGTATCAATGGAATCTCATCATCCATACATAACGAATTGGTATGGTATATTCATACCATAACATATGAACAGTAAGAACTAGAATTCTTATCAATACTGGAACTCATAGGGAAGAAAATGGATTTATGGATGGAATCAAATATGCAGTATTTACAGACAAAAGTATTCGGTTATTGGGGAACAATCAATATACTTCTAATGTCGAATCAGGATCAACTAGGACAGAAATAAAGCATTGGGTCGAACTCTTCTTTGGTGTCAAGGTAATAGCTATGAATAGTCATCGACTCCCGGGAAAGGGTAGAAGAATGGGACCTATGGGACATACAATGCATTACAAACGTATGATCATTACGCTTCAACCGGGTTATTCTATTCCACCTCTTAGAAAGAAAAGAACTTAAAAAAAAATACTTAATAACACGGCGATACATTTATACAAAACTTCTACTCCGAGCACACGCAATGGGGCCGTAGACAGTCAAGTGAAATCCAATTCACGAAATAATTTGATCTCTGGACAGCGTCATTGTGGTAAAGGTCGTAATGCCAGAGGCATCATTACCGCAAGGCATAGAGGGGGAGGTCATAAGCGTCTATACCGTAAAATAGATTTTCGACGGAATGAAAAAGACATATCTGGTAGAATCGTAACCATAGAATACGACCCCAACCGAAATGCATACATTTGTCTCATACACTATGGGGATGGTGAGAAGAGATATATTTTACATCCCAGAGGGGCTATAATTGGAGATACCATTGTTTCTGGTACAGAAGTTCCTATCTCAATGGGAAATGCCCTACCTTTGAGTGCGGTTTGAACCATTGATTTACGTAATTGGAAGTAACCAATTAGGTTTACGACGAAACCTAGAAATCAATCACTGATCCAATTTGAGTACCTCTACGGGATAGACCTCAACAGAAAACTGAAGAGTAACGGCAGCAAGTGATTGAGTTCAGTAGTTCCTCATATAAAATTATTGACTCTAGAGATATGGTAATATGGAGAAGACAAAATTGTTTGAAGCACCGACAGAACCGGAAGCGCCCCTTGTTTCAAAGAGAGGAGGACGGGTTATTCACATTTCATTTGATGGTCAGAGGCGAATTGAAAGCTAAGCAGTGGTAATTCTACCCCCGGGGAAAAATAGAGATGTCTCCTACGTTACCCGTAATATGTGGAAATATCGACGTAATTTCATAGAGTCATTCGGTCTGAATGCTACATGAAGAACATAAGCCAGATGATGGAACGGGGAGACCTAGGATGTAGAAGATCATAACATGAGTGATTCGGCAGATTTGGATTCCAATATATCCACTCATGTGGTACTTCATCATACGATTCATATAAGATCCATCTGTCTAGATATCATTATATACATCCAGAAAGCCGTATGCTTTGGAAGAAGCTTGTACAGTTTGGGAAGGGGTTTTGATTGATCAAAAAGAAGAATCTACTTCAACCGATATGCCCTTAGGCACGGCCATACATAACATAGAAATCACACTTGGAAAGGGTGGACAATTAGCTAGAGCAGCGGGTGCTGTAGCGAAACTGATTGCAAAAGAGGGTAAATCGGCCACATTAAAATTACCGTCTGGGGAGGTCCGTTTGATATCCAAAAACTGCTCAGCAACAGTCGGACAAGTGGGTAATGTTGGGGTGAACCAGAAAAGTTTGGGTAGAGCCGGATCTAAGCGTTGGCTAGGTAAGCGTCCTGTAGTAAGAGGGGTAGTTATGAACCCTGTAGACCATCCCCATGGGGGTGGTGAAGGAAGGGCCCCAATTGGTAGAAAACAACCCACAACCCCTTGGGGTTATCCTGCGCTTGGAAGAAGAAGTAGAAAAAGGAATAAATATAGTGATAGTTTGATTCTTCGTCGACGTACTAAATAGGAGAGAAAATCGAGAATATGTTTCTTCGTCTTTACAAAAGAAAAAAAGATAGGAGTAATTAGCTGTGACACGTTCACTAAAAAAAAATCCTTTTGTTGCTAATCATTTATTAGCAAAAATTGAAAAGCTCAACATCAGGGGGGAAAAAGAAATAATAGTAACTTGGTCCCGGGCATCTACCATTATACCCACAATGATCGGCCATACAATTGCTATTCATAATGGAAAAGACCATCTGCCTATTTATATAACAGATCGTATGGTGGGTCACAAATTGGGAGAATTTGCACCTACTCTAAATTTCCGGGGACATGCGAGAAGCGATAATAAATCTCGTCGTTAATGTTAATAATAATAAAGTTAATATGGGTGCTCGTCGTTCATTAGTGGGAGGTTAACCTTATGATAAAGAGGGACCCAGATGTGGAAGTATCCGCTTTAGGTCAACATATATGTATGTCTGCTCACAAAGCACGAAGAGTAATCGATCAGATTCGTGGGCGTTCCTACGAGGAAACACTTATGATACTAGAACTCATGCCTTATCGAGCATGTTATCCTATTTTTAAATTGGTTTATTCAGCAGCAGCAAATGCTAGTCACAATATGGGTTTCAAGGAAACAGATTTAATCATTAGTCAAGCCGAAGTCAACGAGGGTACTATTGTGAAAAAGTTAAAGCCTCGAGCTCGAGGACGTAGTTATCCGATCAAAAGACCCACCTGTCATATAACTATTGTATTGAAAGATATATCTAAAGATCAAGACTATTTCATATGGTTAAGAAAAACGGGATATGTATATATAGATAAATATACGGATGTTAGAGAGAGGTATCTATGTATGGTAGAGCACGAAAGACTAAAATGGGCTAATGAAGAAAGCGAGGGTGTATGGGACAAAAAATAAATCCACTTGGTTTTAGACTTGGTACAACCCAAAAGCACCATTCCCTTTGGTTTGCACAACCAAAAAGTTATTCTGAGGGTCTACAGGAAGATCAAAAAATACGGGATTGTATCAAGAATTATGTACAAAAAAATATGAGAATATCTTCGGGTGTAGAGGGAATTGCGCGTATAGAGATTCAAAAAAGAATCGACCTGGTCCAGGTCATAATCTATATGGGATTTCCAAAATGGTTAATAGAGGGTAAACCGAGAGGAATTGAAGAATTACAGATCAATGTACAAAAAGGTTTTAATTCTGTGAACCGAAAACTCAACATTGCTATTACAAGAATTGCAAAACCCTATGGAGACCCTAATATTCTTGCCGAATTTATAGCTGGGCAATTAAAAAATAGAGTTTCATTTCGAAAGGCAATGAAAAAAGCTATTGAATTAACTGAGCAAGCAGATACAAAAGGAATTCAAGTACAAATTGCAGGACGTATCGACGGAAAAGAAATTGCGCGTGTCGAATGGATCAGAGAAGGCAGGGTTCCCCTACAAACCATTCGAGCTAAAATTGATTATTGTTCGTATACAGTTCGGACTATTTATGGGGTATTAGGCATAAAAATTTGGATATTTGCAGACGAGAAATAATCAAAGATCTCTTCTTTTACTTTTCTATCTAGCACTGGACAAAAAAAACCTTTCATTTTTTTCTCTTTAATCTAAAATGATTAATTTCAAATCTTCTAATTCTATAGGGTTAAATAAAAATTAGATTGACCCTTTGGTATAATTGCTATGCTTAGTGTGTGACTCGTCGGTTTTTTTAGTTTAGATTAGATTAAAAAAGGAAAGGACGGCCCCAAAGTCTGAACTAAGAACTATGTAACTAATAACCAGCTCATTGCTTCGTATTATCGGGATCCAAAGAAACAGTCACTATATGATGTATTGATCATATCGTTGTAGCAACTGAAATCTTTTTTATATTACATATACATAAAAGAAAAACCAATCTGATCGTGGATTGTGATGTGAAACAAAAAAAAGGATGTGGATAAATGGAAGGGGGAGAGAAAGAGAGAAGGAGAATATCAATGATATATGATTCCAATATGTATGGTCTATGAATAATCTCATACAAAGGCAGTGTAATAAAGCATCAATATGGATTCGGCCATAATCATAATTAATCATTAAATGAATCCGGTTCATAGGAAAAAGAAATACAAATAAAAGAGAGCTTCGAGTCAATAAAGACTGAGTAGATTGACTCAGGAACAACAAATTGAATTAGGAGCTCCGTTGCAGAGTTCAGGCCTAGCCATTAACCAAGAAGTGATGGGAACGACGGAACCTATGACTGCAGAAGATTCCATTGAAAACGAATCCTAATGATTCATTAGGTGGGATGGCGGAAAGAACCAGGAAACCTATTCATTTATTCTGAGAGGTCAAGGACTGACCCTACGAATTAAACAGATATTGAAAGAGTCAATATTCGCCCGCGAAGGCCTTATTGGATTGCTAAGTTTTTTGGATTCAATAAAGGTCAAAATAAAGATTCGTAAAAAAAATTCTATATTCTAGAGGTATATTTCCGGTTGTATATAAAACCCAAGATATATAAATTTTTACGTGACAGATTAGATCTCAAAAAACCTATGATTCAGTCTATTAGAAATTCAATACATATTCGTAATATTATGGAATCATTTCATTCGCGAGGAGCTGGATGAGAAGAAACTCTCATGTCCGGTTCTGCAGTAGAGATGGAATTGAGAATAACAAACAACCATCAACTATAACCCCAAAAGAACCAAATTCCGTAAACAACATAGAGGAAGAATGAAGGGAATATCTTACCGAGGCAATCATATTAGTTTCGGTAGATATGCTCTTCAGGCACTTGAACCGGCCTGGATCACATCTAGACAAATAGAAGCAGGGCGACGAGCAATGACACGATATGCGCGTCGTGGTGGAAAAATATGGGTACGTATATTTCCAGACAAACCTGTTACATTAAGACCTACAGAAACGCGTATGGGCTCGGGGAAGGGATCTCCCGAATATTGGGTATCTGTCGTTAAACCGGGTCGAATACTTTATGAAATGGGTGGAGTATCAGAAATTGTAGCCAGAGAAGCTATTTCAATCGCTGCGTCCAAAATGCCTATACGAACTCAATTCCTTATTGCAGAATAGGGATGTGCAACCAAAGGAAAGGAGTCTTTGTGATGAAAAAACAAACAACCGCAGGCCTTTTTTTCTGGACAAAAAATATTTCTTTTTTCTTTTGCCCTTTCTTTGCATTGAAAGAAACGATAAAAAATAATGATATGATTCAACCTCAAACCCTTTTAAATGTAGCGGACAACAGTGGGGCTCGAAAATTGATGTGTATTCGAATCATAGGAGCTAGTAATCGTCGATATGCTCATATTGGTGACGTTATTGTTGCTGTAATCAAAGAAGCAGTGCCCAATATGCCTCTAGAAAGATCAGAGGTGATCAGAGCTGTAATTGTACGTACATGTAAAGAACTTAAACGTGACAACGGTATGATAATACGATATGATGACAATGCCGCAGTTGTCATTGATCAAGAAGGAAATCCAAAAGGAACTCGGGTTTTTGGTGCGATCGCTCGGGAATTGAGACAGTTGAATTTTACTAAAATAGTATCATTAGCTCCTGAGGTATTATAAATACTATCTAGAATAAAGACTAATAGACAAGCCCGTGATATGATAGAGTAGGGTCTTGGGAATGAATTAAATTAATTTTGTAGATTATGTATCACGTATATCCCTTAACTTTATAATAAAAAAAATAACGAGCATGTTGATTATATTAAAACTCGGAGGCACCAATAATTATAGTTCATCATGGGTAGGGACACAATTGCTGACATAATAACTTCGATACGAAATGCTGACATGGATAAAAAAGGAACGGTTCGAATAGCATCTACGAATATTACCGAAAACATTGTGAAAATCCTTCTACGAGAAGGCTTTATCGAAAACGTGAGAAAACATCGAGAAAGCAACAAAAATTTCTTGGTTTCAACCCTTCGACATAGAAGGAATAGGAAAGGGCCATATAGAACAATTTTAAAACGTATCAGCCGGCCCGGTCTACGAATCTATTCCAACTCTCAACGAATTCCTAGGATTTTAGGAGGAATGGGGATTGTTATTCTTTCTACTTCTCGAGGTATAATGACAGACCGAGAAGCTCGGCTAGAAGGAATCGGAGGAGAAATTTTGTGTTATATATGGTGATCTTTCTGATATCTGAATTGAATTGGTAACTTCCTATATTGCGAAAAAAAAAAAAAAGAGGAAGGACTGGTTGCCTAATATCACTCCTCCTCCATTAGTTGATACTTCAAGGGGGTTACCTGAAATGAAAGAACAAAAATGGATTCATGAAGGTTTAATTACTGAATCACTTCCCAATGGCATGTTCCGGGTTCGCTTAGATAATGAAGATCTGATTCTAGGTTATGTTTCAGGAAGGATCCGACGTAGTTTTATACGGATACTACCAGGAGATAAAGTCAAAATAGAAGTAAGTCGTTATGATTCAACAAGGGGACGTATAATTTATAGACTCCGCAATAAAGATTCGAACGATTAGGTGTATTTTTTTCGACATTATTTTCGTGGGGATACAACTCGAGGTTCAAAATTCCAAGAGACTTATTTTCTTCCAAGGAGTAGATTCGGAATTAAGGTAAGGAATGACAAATATGAAAATAAGGGCCTCTGTTCGTAAAATTTGTGAAAAATGTCGACTGATTCGCCGTCGGGGACGAATTATAGTAATTTGTTCCAACCCGAGACATAAACAGAGACAAGGATAATCCTTCGAAAAAGGACCCAACGTACAAATAAAATGAAGGATCTGTTTTAACCTGAAATGGATATATCCGTATATCTCTGACTCATATTGATGAGATGATAAAAGATGGCAAAACCTATACCAAGAGTTGGTTCACGTAGGAATGGACGTATTAGTTCACGTAAGACTGGACGTAGAATACCAAAAGGAGTTATTCATGTTCAAGCAAGTTTCAACAATACCATTGTAACAGTTACAGATGTACGGGGTCGGGTGGTTTCTTGGTCCTCCGCCGGTACTTGTGGATTCAGGGGCACAAGAAGAGGGACACCGTTTGCTGCCCAAACCGCAGCAGGGAATGCTATTCGTACAGTAGTCGATCAGGGTATGCAACGAGCAGAAGTCATGATAAAGGGTCCTGGTCTCGGAAGAGATGCAGCATTACGAGCCATTCGTAGAAGTGGTATACTATTAAGTTTCGTACGGGATGTAACCCCTATGCCACATAATGGATGTAGACCTCCTAAAAAAAGACGTGTGTAGAAATAAGAATGGAACAGATTTCAAGAGAAAAAAATGATTCAATAATCTGATCAAAAAAAATTACTATGCTTCGAGAGGAAGTAGCAGTATCTACTCGGACACTACAGTGGAAGTGTGTTGAATCTAGAGCAGACAGTAAGCGTCTTTATTATGGCCGTTTTATTTTGTCTCCGCTTATGAAGGGTCAAGCCGATACAATAGGCATCGCGATGCGAAGGGCTTTGCTTGGAGAAATAGAAGGAACATGTATCACACGTGCAAAATCTGACAAAATACCACATGAGTATTCTACTATAGTAGGTATTGAAGAATCCGTACATGAAATTTTAATGAATTTGAAAGAAATTGTATTAAGAAGTAATCTGTATGGAACTCGCGACGCATCCATTTGCGTCAGGGGTCCTGGATACGTAACTGCTCAAGACATCATCTCACCGCCTTCTGTGGAAATTGTTGATACTACACAGCATATAGCTAGCCTAACGGAACCAATGGATTTGTGTATTGGACTACAAATCGAGAGGAATCGTGGATATCGGATGAAAACACCAAATAATGCACAAGATGGAAGTTTTACTATAGATGCAGTATTCATGCCTGTTCGAAATGCGAATCATAGTATTCATTCTTATGGGAATGGAAATGAAAAACAAGAAATACTTTTTCTAGAAATATGGACGAATGGAAGTTTAACTCCTAAAGAAGCACTTCACGAGGCCTCCCGTAATTTGATCGATTTATTTATACCCTTTCTACATGCGGAAG
Organism: Papaver californicum; assembly: GCA_023531435.1. NCBI lineage: Eukaryota > Viridiplantae > Streptophyta > Magnoliopsida > Ranunculales > Papaveraceae > Papaver > Papaver californicum. Next base: position 36,010 of record JAJJMC010018662.1, read on the forward strand.
AACGTGACACAAATTTAGAGGACAATCAAAACATAGTTACTATACCCTTTTTTACCTTTCAGAATAAATTGGATAAACTAAGCAAAAG
>JAJJMC010018662.1:39168-66837 GCA_023531435.1 Papaver californicum
TTCAATAAAGCTCCCAAGCTAAGCCCAAAGGTTCTCTGAGTAAGAACCTGTGGATCATCACTTATTCAATGAATAGATGTAATGACTAAAAATCCTTTGGTTGATAATTATGACCCTTAGAAAAATTTTTTGAGTCCGGTCGCGAGGTCTAAATAGTAGGTATGAATCATAGTTCAAATTTTTCTTGATCTATGGATTCCGTGCTCCAGATATTAGAATCAATATCCGACGGGGTAGAACCATCTCTGTCGAGATGACAGACCTATTTCTCTGTACTATCAATAGGATCAATTATAACAAGTCACACACTCATATTCCGGAAATACCGAAACAAAGAAATTCCGCGGTCGAACTACCAAAATGCCCTATAAAAAAAATCCTAAGTAATTCATTTTCTATTGAAAAGCCAGGATTTCATGGTTATTATGGACCTAATTCATTGAAATCCCGTCCAGTAAAACAGAAGAATTATAAATCTCTAAAATAATACATAGGAATACCGCAAATAAAGCCATCGCGACACCCATCAAAGGGGTAGTTCCCCATCCAGGAGCTACTTTACCATATTCCGAATTCAACGGTTTCAATAAAGCTCCTACATTTGTTCGTCTTGGACCAGATCTAGAACTACCCTCAACGGTTTGTGTAGCCATAAATACTCTTGCATTGGTTGAGATCTGTTGACTTTGTATACCATTCCGTTGTAAATAAACGATCTTATCATAGATCCATTGTGGTCTTGAAATTATATAATAATGGAAACAGCAACCCTAGTCGCCATCTTTATATCTGGTTCACTTGTAAGTTTTACCGGGTACGCCTTATATACCGCTTTTGGGCAACCCTCTCAACAACTAAGAGATCCATTCGAGGAACACGGGGACTAGTTGAAGTAATGTAATGAGCCTCCCTATAGGGAGGCTCATTACATTACTTCAATTGAGATAATGAAAAATTATTTCTTAGTCGGAACCTTAGGTGGTTCTCGAAAAAAGATAGCGAAAAAAATAATCCCTAGAGTCGAGACTAAGAGGAATGTATAAACCAATGCTTCCATAGATTCGATCGTGGTTTACAATTATAGCTTCCACACCTGTTCATTTGGGATCAGCTCCCAGATAAGATAAAGAAAGGACAAGAATCAAAGAAAAAAAGGTGATTCAAATCAAGATTTCTCCAGTACCTTATGTTATGTTAAATCACAAAAAGAAAATAGAGTCGTAAGAAACCGGAGCAATGTTGTCTCAGACTACCTGTCTCCTTGTAGTTGGATCTCCAAGTTTTTGGAATGCTCCAAATTCCACTTGAGAATCCAAATCTGGGTCAATACCAGCAAAAACATCTCTGAACAAAGTTCTAGCACCATGCCAGATGTGTCCGAAAAAGAAGAGCAAAGCAAATGAGGCATGCCCAAAAGTGAACCAACCCCTTGGACTGCTACGAAAAACACCATCGGATTTCAAAGTAGCACGATCTAATTCAAAAATCTCGCCCAATTGAGCACGTCTAGCATATTTTTTCACGGTAGCAGGATCGCTATAACTGACTCCATTCAGTTCACCGCCATAGAACTCAACAGTTACACCTACCTGTTCGACACTATACTTGGATTCTGCCCTTCGAAAAGGAACATCGGCTCTCACAATTCCGTCTCCGTCTACCAAAACTACTGGAAATGTTTCAAAAAAAGTAGGCATGCGACGTACAAAAAGCTCATGGCCTTCCTTATCTCTAAAGATAGGATGTCCTAACCACCCAACGGCTATTCCATCCCCGCTGTCCATTGAACCCGCTCGGAATAATCCCCCTTTGGCTGGATTATTACCAATGTAATCATAAAAAGCCAATTTTTCGGGAATTTTAGACCAAGCTTCTGATACACTCTGATTTTCGGCTAGCCCAGCGCTAACCCTGCGATATATTTCTTGCTGGAAATATCCTTGGTCCCATTGATAACGAGTAGGACCAAATAATTCGATCGGGGTTGTTGCTGAACCATACCACATAGTTCCAGCAACAACGAAAGCTGCAAAAAAGACAGCAGCGATACTACTGGAAAGGACAGTTTCAATATTACCCATACGTAATCCTTTGTATAGACGTTGAGGCGGGCGGACACTAAGATGGAAGAGGCCCGCTAATATGCCTAAGGTACCTGCTGCAATATGATGAGAGGCTATTCCTCCCGGAACAAAAGGATCAAAACCTTCTACACCCCACGCAGGATTTACAGATTGTACTTTTCCAGTCAGTCCATAAGGATCGGACACCCATATTCCAGGACCATACAAGCCTGTTACATGAAATGCGCCAAACCCAAAGCAAGCGACCCCTGATAGAAATAAATGAATTCCAAAGATCTTGGGCAAATCCAAAGAAGGTTTTCCTGTACGTTCATCACAGAAAATTTCTAGATCCCAATATACCCAATGCCAGATAGCTGCCAAGAAGCACAAGCCAGAAAACAAAATATGTGCCCCGGCCACACCTTCGTAACTCCAAATACCCGGATTCGTTATAGTCCCTCCTGTGATACTCCAACCACCCCAGGAATTCGTTATTCCTAAACGAGTCATGAAAGGTATAACGAACATACCTTGTCTCCACATTGGATCAAGAACTGGGTCAGAGGGATCAAAAACAGCTAATTCGTATAGAGCCATCGAACCGGCCCAACCAGAAACTAGAGCTGTATGCATTATATGGACAGAAAGTAACCGGCCGGGATCATTCAATACAACGGTATGAACACGATACCAAGGCAAACCCATGGAAATACCCCTTTATCAAAGAAAAATAGATACTATGTTACTTTATCGCATTGGAAAAGACTCTGCTTATGCTATGGACTTCTCCTTTTCAATGGATTATCTCGGAGCAAGGGTGCATTTATATTGCATTCCGTTGGTAATAACAGAAAAATTCTGTTCGTAGGAACAAAGAGAAGCAAATCTATTCTATACCCGATAAGTACCAATACGCAATGGGGGGATGGGTCCCATTTTAGATGAGTGAATTAGAGATGCTTGTTCATCATTTGAACATCGCAGCTCATTCATAATAATTTTTTTTATTCATTCCATCTTCTTCGATGAACTTTACAATCTATGGATAAAACCCGAAAACATAAATATTATGAAAAAAAGAAAACCCGTTGTTACGTTTCCACATCAAAGTGAAATTTTAGTACTTAAAAACCTTTTTCTTTCATTTAATGCCTATTGGTGTTCCAAAAGTACCTTTTCGGATTCCTGGAGAGGAAGATTCGGTTTGGGTTGACGTATAGTGCGACTTGTCAGACATATTGGGTCATATGGGATTTCCCCGTTTTCTCCCCCGATCGAGATATCCTCTGTTTCACCCAAGAAAGATTGATTGAACCATCAATAATTTGAAGCGTGAAGTGCAATTAGAGCAATTTATTTGGGGGATCAATATGCATTTTTCAATTAGAAGAATTTATGGTTGGCTTGGTTGGACCAAAAAAATGAAGTATCCAGGCTCCGTTCAAAAAAACCCAATCGGTAAAATATGTATGATTACCTTTTGTATCATAAAGAATTCCTATATTATACCAGCGACCTCAAACCGCCAATCAATCGACGGAGTGAGTCATCATACTTTTCCAGTGATTGGCGGAAGCGGAAGACATAAAATGAATAAAAAAAGTATTAGCAAACAAAAGAAGCGGTATTGGGATCATTTGTCCTATATGTGCAAATAGAGGTCGGGTAAATCTTTCCCCGGAGTAGAGCATAAACCTAAACGAATTGAAGAGGCCCATTCCGGAACAAGAAAATGACATCGTAATCGGAATTGGATTTCGATGAAACAATATATCAATGAGGGTAAATTTAGTGAGCTCTTTTTAGGGGTAAGTGAGTCAAAACCCTGCTCTGCTTTCTTGAAAAATAGAAGACTAAAGGCCCTTCATTCATTAGGAGTTAGAAAAATCCTCCTATGAAAAAAGGGGAAAATAAAGAGGGCTGGAATCGACACATTGATTCTTTTTTTTTGAACCGTATGCATCTAAAGGTGCGTGTACGGTCCCTAAGGGATACAATTTTGTCCTAATCAACCGACTTCATCGAGAAAGAATACTTTTTTTAGGCCAACAAGTCGATAGCGAGATCGCAAATCAACTTATGGGTCTCATGATATATCTCACTATAGAGGATGATACAAAAGATGTTTATTTGTTTATAAACTCCCCCGGTGGGTGGGTAACACCCGGAATAGCTATGTATGATACTATGCAATTTGTGCAACCAGATGTACATACAATATGCATGGGATTAGCCGCTTCAATGGGGTCTTTCGTCCTGGTCGGAGGAGAAATTACCAAACGTCTAGCATTCCCTCACGCTTGGCGCCAATGAGTTTTTTATTTGAGAGAAAAAAGAAGACTATGCCTTCGCCAGATAAAATATGAAAAATAAAGTAATAATAGCATGGCACTTCGAGTTCGATATGAGCAAACCATCATTGTTCTTTTATAACATGAGATTCCGTATCGAGAGAGTAGTATGAGACAAAAGGAATTTCTGATTTGATTTTATCTATCGGGGTTCGATTTCAGCGTCACAAACTTTTTTGTTTTCACATCACACATCAGAGGGCTCTTTCCTATATTTCTGTTACGAAATAGTATTAAAATGAAAAAACATACACAAGATTATCCTTTCCCTATTTGATCGGATCAAAAAGAAACTTTGGGATTGCTGAATTACAGACGAGATAAATATATAAAGCAACGGAACCATCATAGTATTTTTTAACTCTCCCGAAAGAAAGGGTGGTAAATGGATTATTTACCGATCTGGGTTTGATAGATCCTCCACTTTAGGTAAAAGTAGATTCCATTCTAGAGCCGTATGCAATGCGCAAAAAATGCCTGTACGGTTCTTCAATTCGATTTTTTCTTGTCTCTTTCTATCATTGAGACAGAGGAAGCATTCATTATGTTATATCATCAGGGTAATGATCCACCAACCTGCTAGCTCTTTTTACGAGGCACAAACAGGAGAATTTGTCCTGGAAGCGGAAGAACTGCTGAAACTTCGCGAAACCCTCACAAGGGTTTATGTACAAAGAACGGGCAATCCATTATGGGTTGTATCCGAAGACATGGAAAGGGACGTTTTTATGTCAGCAACAGAAGCCCAAGCTCATGGACTTGTTGATCTTGTAGCGGTCGAAAATACCGGGGACTTCACGTAAATCTGTGATTCCATTCCGTTTCGAACCATAATTGACTGAGCTATGTTATTTCCTATTTTATTTTCTTACCGAGGTTAAAAGTGGTAGTGGGAAAATATTCAATGAAACGAGAGGAATTCATAATCATCCGGTTAGGATCGATCTAAACCAGCCCATTCTGTATACGATCCAGCATGCCAACTATTAAACAACTTATTAGAAATACAAGACAGCCAATCAGAAATGTCACAAAATCCCCCGCCCTTCGGGGATGTCCTCAGCGTCGAGGAACATGTACTAGGGTGTATGTGCGACTCGTTCAGATCATGAACTGGAACAAAAGAAAGGAGATTTTTTTGACAGTATCAATGATCGGTACCAATGAATAGGAATGGAAAAACCCCATATCACTATCGAAAAAAGGACCTCTATTGTGTATGAAATTTATGGTTTCCTTTGGTATAAATCCAATCATCTCAACTGGAGATGAGAAGCAACTCCCCATTGGTAGCAAATGGTTATCCATTAAGCGGGGGGAATGGAATGGTATTTTAGAAGCAGAAAGATTATGCTCCCATTCTTGCAAAAACGGACTAACAGGGTCAGCTACCTAACCAACCTTCATAATGAAATGCCGTTACTGTATGGGTAGATCTAGTTGTGAAAAGACCTATTACTGGATAATTCATGGGTAGAGCCAAAGAGTGTGAACTGTACAAGTTACTAAATAGGTAAGAGGCTCCGGTGTATAGAAAGGACCTCACCGTTTAAACCGTAACCATAGAAACGATGGAACCCACAATTTTTCGTTTTTTATTTACTTTTTTTTTGATACCAAGTATCAATACAATTTCTTATTTCGAGGTGAAATGAAATGCCTCAAAAAAATCGTGGTTGGGAAGGTCATAGTAGCAAAAGCCATTGGAATTTTTTTTTTATACATCGGAAGAATCAGTTTTGTTATTAATAGACTAGGGGGGGAAAGAATGACTGAAAGAAAAGAAATCAATTAGTTATTCATCAAAGTTTCATTTGATTCAATGACCAGAATTAAACGAGGATATATAGCTCGGAGACGTAGAACAAAAATGCGTTTATTTGCATCAACCTTTCGAGGGGCGCATTCAAGACTTACTCGAACTATGACTCAACAGAAAATGAGAGCTTTAGTTTCGGCTCATCGGGATAGGGGCAGGCAAAAGAGAGATTTTCGTCGTTTGTGGATCACTCGTATAAATGCAGTAATTCGTGAGAATAGGATATCTTATAGTTATAGTCGATTAATACATGATCTGCGCAAGGGGCAGTTACTTCTTAATCGTAAAATACTTGCACAAATAGCTATATCAAATAGGAATTGTCTTTACATGATTTCCAACGAGATCATTAAATAAGGGGATTGTAAGGAATCCACCAGAATGATCTAAACGGAGTTCCCCGGAGAATGAACTCCGGGAGGGTAGGGTATAAATTACTATAATAAAGTAGTAAAAAGAAATTAACACGTTTCCATAATAATAATTAAGGACTTTCTCTTTTTCTTCCCCAATTCTTTTTTTCTTATGACATGACAATACAATCTAGATTCTCGAATTTTTGAACAAAACACCAACCAGAGTTGGGGTTCGGGTTGGAATTTTTATTCAATTGAGGCATGGGCGGCCTATTTATTTCTGGTTCTAGGACCAGTAGTTCTAGGGGTCGACTCGGTTCTCTCAAATTGTTTCTCATTATTAAGAAAAGGTAACGAAGATAAAATACGGGCTTGTTTTATAGCAATAGTAATTAATCGTTGTTGTTTCAAGGTTAATCTATTCACTCGTCTAGATAATATTTTTCCTTGTTCACTAATAAATCGACTAATTAAACTCATGTTTCTATAATCAATTCGATCCCCCGATCCAATTGGGGGCAAACGCCTACGAAAAGATCGCTTGGATTTAAGAAAAGGTCGCTTGGGTTTTTCCATTGTTTATTCCTTATCCCGAAAATCCTATTTCTGAATTCGAATTCTTTTTTGATCCGACTGAAATAGGATTTGATTTGTTTCTATATATTATATGTAATTTATTCTTGTTACTTCGAAGGGTAGCACACACACCCTCTACCTCTGGTTCGGTCTATTTCTTTATCTCCCCATGAATTGTATGTTTGCAACAATAGGGACAGAATTTTCTCAATTCCAATCGACTAGGCGTATTGTGTCGATTCTTTTGAGTAATATATCTGGAAACGCCCGATGATTCCTTATTAACACGGTTTCGTATACAACTGGTACATTCCAAAATAACTCTGACTCTAACATCTTTACCCTTGCCCATGAACCTCCCTTGAATTTTGGATTTACCCAACTCTTTGATTTTCGACCCGAAATCAAATTTCAAAAGATTTTGTTGCAATCAATAGAGTAATATAAAGAATAAGTAATACAACAATTTATAACTATCAATTATTTTGAATCCTAGTACATACAGTATTTCATTTAAATATCTTGTATGATTTCTTTAGTTTCCCTAGATCCCATTTATTTCTATTTTCTTAGGCCCTTTGAGTCTAACCCAAGTTTCACTGAGATTGAATCCACTTTTGTTTTTTCCTTTTCTGTCCTTCTATATTTTGAAAATAGGAAAAAAGAATAAAACAAAGAGAGGAAGAAGGATTAGTCACAGATAATTTATTATCTCACTAATCTTCTTCATCCCTTCCCATGTCAATAACTAGAATGAAAAAAACGGGAATGTCAACGCATCTGGGAATAAATGATTAATCTCTATCAATAGCCCTGCTAAAGACCCAAACCATAGAGTACTTAGCACAGGTGCCACAGAGAGATATGTTTTTATATCTCGCATTGCAAACTCTCCTTCTTTATTGTAATACATATATGATCAGATGCATATGTGGTTAAGGATCACTTGTATTAGTAAGTGAAATCCCTAACAAAAATAGATATATACAACGACCCGGTAGATAAGATTTCCCTTTCCTTAAAACAGAAAAAGACGCCCCCCTCTTCCTGAGTATTACCGACAAATATTCATTTCTCTATCCGACGGATTTCATATGTAAATAATTCTTTTATTATATGTTATATGAGACCAAAAAGAACAAATTGCAAGCGAAATTTTTTATTATAGGGGGGAAATAATGATGTGGAAAACAAGACAGGGATTCTCTACAATGACACTGTATACCAATTGAAAGGGATGTAGCGCAGCTTGGTAGCGCGTTTGTTTTGGGTACAAAATGTCACGGGTTCAAATCCTGTCATCCCTACCTATTACTTTTCCCGTGGACAGTAATTGAGATCGATCCTAATTGTACATACATTATGATACTATAGACATACAAAGTATATTAGGCCTACAAAGATAATACTTTTTTATGGTCTTATCTATTGTGATAAGAAGGCGCTCTTAGTTCAGTTCGGTAGAACGTGGGTCTCCAAAACCCGATGTCGTAGGTTCAAATCCTACAGAGCGTGATTCTGTTCTCGAATTACAATGAAATAACTCCACCAACTTAAACAGCAACCTTAATTTGGCCTCCTTGAATTAAAAAAGGAGGAGGTCAATCAAAAACGAGATGTTACTTAATCAAAGGTCCAACTGATCACCGCGTCTGTATTGTAAATATGCAGTTACGAATAATCCAGCCAAAGTAATAGGAATTAGACCTAACACGATTCCAAATAGTAAAACTTCAATCATTTCGGTTTGTTTGAAAGAGGAAAAAGAGAGGTAATATCTATTCTTAAATATAAATCCGAAGCAATAATGAATCTCAATGATCAAGAATTGACAATTGACGCGGGAAGTCACTATAGAATACCTAGAATCTCACAGAAAAAGGTTTTTTTATTAATTGTTCATTCAATTCATTTCAAATAAGTCGTATCTTGCTCAGACCAATAAAAAGAGCGGGAGTTATAGTTGAAGCCGCCAGTAGAAAACCGAAATAACTAGTTAGAGTAGGCATAAAGGAGCTAAATAAGATACGGTCTTTTTATACATATGGTGATAAAACATTTACCTAAGTTTACATAAAAAAAAAAAACTGACAAAATCTGCTCCAATGAAAAGTTTTTGATTCATCAATCATTATAGACGGCACTAACAAAGATAGGGTGACAGAAGTAGAAAAAAGATTGATCTAGTGATCCATCATCTCTAACATCTACCGATTCCGTTATTTTGAATCAACAGATTCGTTGAGCAACTATTGAGTCAAGTAAAAAGAAAAAACTTTGTAGTGGAATTTCATTCATTTCATAAAGTAAACTCTTTTTTAATCACTATGGAATCAAATAGAAAATCTTTTCTATTTTGATCATTTCTTTTTCAATTGTATATAATCAAGTTTCCTTTTTGGAGCAAAGGACCTTATCACAACACCTTTAACCTCATAAAAAAAGTCGTAGGCTCTTTAATTGTACATAATATCTCACAAATGCTAAGAAAAAAGTATCGCACGATCGCTGGACGAAATAAAAGCTTTATTTCGGGACAACTCAATTCTAAAACTAGTCATTCTATTATCTTTTCCTTTTAGGTTCTACATGCCGCCTTTCCATATTAGGGAATCCCTCTCTTGTATCTAGGTCAAGAAGGAAAAGAACCTTTGGCTGTAATACGACAATGGTTGCATCACGAATATTGATTGATTCTTCCTTTTTTTCTTTGGTCAAATACTATCTACTCCTATTATTGTACTACTAATCCATTCCTTGAACTCAAAGGATCCGAAGAAAAACCCGTTATATACAACCAAGAAAAGAGGTTTCTAGATTTCGTATCTAATAGAATTGTGTGAATATGATAACATCTTTCATTAATTATTAGAACCCAACCCGGCGAACTCAAGCTTTACCAGATCTTCAGTTTCTAGCCCAAAGCGAGTAATGAAAAGAACCCTATACTACTACAGTACAGAAATTTTGGGTTGAATAGCACATCATCCTTATATATAAGGAACAAAAAAGGAAGAAAGAGTTTATGTAACACTTCTTTTGGATACTGATTTAAATTGCGTTGCTGTGTCAGAAGAAGGGTAGCTATACTGATTCGGTATACTCTAAAGACGCCTTCGGTACACTATTGACGATCTAACAAAGATTAAGGATCCGTGGGTTTCCACTTACTGATCCCATCTTTCACGGAATCGATCCCCTTTGACTGTACAAGAATATGTGGAGCTCAGCATGTCTGGAAGCACGGGAGAACGCGCTTTTGGTGATATTATTACCAGTATTCGATACTGGGTCATTCATAGCATTACTATACCTTCCCTATTCATTGCGGGTTGGTTATTCGTCAGCACGGGTTTAGCTTACGATGTGTTTGGAAGCCCTCGGCCAAACGAGTATTTTACAGAGAGTCGACAAGGAATTCCATTAATAACTGGCCGTTTTGATCCTTTGGCACAACTCGATGAATTTAGTAGATCCTTTTAGGAGGCCCCAATGACTATAGATCGAACCTATCCAATTTTTACAGTGCGATGGTTAGCTATTCACGGACTAGCTGTACCTACCGTTTCTTTTTTGGGGTCAATATCAGCAATGCAGTTCATCCAACGATAAACCTAACCCGAATTGAATTATAGAGCTATGACACAATCAAACCCGAACGAACAAAATGTTGAATTGAATCGTACCAGTCTTTACTGGGGGTTATTACTCATTTTTGTACTTGCTGTTTTATTTTCCAATTATTTCTTCAATTAAGAAAAAGGGAGAGAATAGTGCGAATTCTCTATATCCCACTCGGAAGGATCTCATCTCAAAATTATCCATGGCTGTTTATGTCTCTAGCATGACCACTTGATGAAATGTGGAGGGAAGTGGGGTAAATGGCCGATACTACTGGAAGGATTCCTCTTTGGTTGATAGGTACTGTAGCCGGTATTCCTGTGATCGGTTCAATAGGTGTTTTCTTTTACGGTTCATATTCCGGGTTGGGCTCATCCCTGTAATAATAATATGAACTGAGTTGTAGACAGGAAAAAGTAAGAGCTCAACGGGACCTTACCCCTTTTGTTTAATTCGAGGGGTAAGGTCCCGTTGAGCTCTTACTTTTTCAACGAAATTTTTTTCATTCCATAAAAAAAGTTTGCAGATAATCCAGTTAATACAAGCACACTATTCTATTCGTAAAAAAAAAGTGGGCCTTTTGCTCCGATGTTTCAAATAGCTCTTTTTTAAGATGATGCTTGCTTTTGGAGAATTAACTCTATTGATTGGATTCATAATACCTGTTCCTACATAGTAGGTATTCGTCCGAAATCGAAAAAAAGGGCGGGAATTAATCTATTTTCTGAATGACATACATAATGTGGATTCCTGTATATGAGACATCATCCAAAGAATTTCTATACTAATAGAAGCTTACTCCATTTATTTTATTATCTCATCAAAGTTTTCCTTTTTTTTTTTAGTTCATCGAAGAAGTTCGAGTTACTCAACGAGCGAATCCACCCCCCTTTTTTATTGTCCACTACTTTTTATAAATCCAAAGAGGCGAGGTTCCGATAAACCTAAAAAAAGGGAATAGTACTTTTTAGGCGTAAGGGGATTAAGAATCATTATTCTTTTGACACAAGAAAAGAAAATTTCACCCTTTTCTTGTGTCGAAGATTAGAAAGAGAAAAAATCCCTCCTATAATAGGTTGTTCCTTTCATTTATTCCTTGCTTTATATTCTCCTACCACTTATGTCGATTATCTACTCCTATTCGAATTTGATTCCCTTTTTCTATATAGAATAGGATACTTTTGATTTCATGTATTTCGTGGCATTTCAAATTTGACAATAGTGAGATAGTAACGCCACTCCTTTTTGGATTGAAAAAGGGAGTTGGATTCACGTCAAATAACGCGTTCTTCACAATATAATACTAGTCTATTACTAGCAGTAAAAGTCAAAGCTAAGTACTTTCCAATATCTTGTATAAAAACAAACAGTAGCAACAAAGCAAGTAAACTAAATCCTATTTTTAACCATACATAATTACATCGATCAAGAAGAATTTGGTTTTTATGAACTTTATGTTAATAAATCCGTGGACCTAAAAATTCATTTCAGACAATTGAACCTTCTCGAATTGTTTCTTTTTCAAAACCAAAAATATTTGTGCCAGAATAACAGATGCCAAGAAGAACAAAAGGCCTTGGACACGTGATGGATCTTGAAGTACTATTTCTGCGTCTCCCTGACCAAATCCACCCACGTTGGGATTACTTGTTAGTGGTTGATCAAGCTTGATAGATTCGCCTTCTGACACAAGAAGTTCCGGTCCTCGAGGTATAATATCGACCACTTGGTGACCGTCTGACGTATCTGCTATGCTTATTTCATATCCCCCTTTTTCTTTACGTACAATTTTACTTACTATACCTGCTGATGTAGCATTATAGACTGTATTGTTACTCTTACTCCCATCGGGATAAATCTGACCCCTACCTCTGTTCCCACCTACATATATAGGATATTTTAAGAAGTGAACGTCTTTGTTAATAGCGGGGTCTGGGGAAAGAATTGGAAAGGTGATTTCACTATATTTCTGACCTGGAACAGGACCTATCACAAGAATATTTTTTTTTGTGGGACGATAACTCTGAAAAGAAAGATTGCCCATCTTTTCTTTCATTTCGGGAGAAATACGATCGGGGGGGGGCTAATTCGAATCCCTCAGGCAAAATAAGAACAGCCCCTACATTCAAAGCCCCCTTTTTCCCATTAGCAAGAACCTGTTTCAGTTGCATATCATAAGGGATTCTTACAACTGCTTCAAATACAGTATCAGGAAGTATCGCTTGTGGAACCTCAATATCCACAGGCTTATTAGCTAAATGGCAATTGGCACAGACAATACGCCCAGTCGCCTCTCGTGGATTTTCATAACCTTGCTGCGCAAAAATGGGATATGCATATGAAGTAGATGGCCAAGTTATTACATATAGCATGATCGATACAGAAATGGATCGAGCCATCTGCTCCTTTATCCGAGAAAAGATATTTCTTTTTTGCATGGTCCAATCGTTGATCCCGAGAATTTCTACAATAAATTAGGTAGGTTACTAGTATAGTTCCCTATCCACGATTCTGCTATTGTAATGGAATAATTTTACTGGAATGGAATACAGGAAGAATCTCTGGGATGGGTATAAATAGAAAAGGTAAGTAAGATTTGGAATGCTTTGTTTATGTATGTACAAACAAAGTAACAAACATTATGATTTGATTAATATCGGTGAATCAGCCTTTAGTCATTCATTGAATGATAAATCACTACAAGTGACGGAGATACGCGATTTAAATAACGGAAAATCCAATATTTTAAAAGTGTATCTAGAATTACTGGGAAAGTGGAAACAAGACCAGATATAATTTGATCATTATGATAAAATCCAAAATCCTTGGAGATAGAGCCAATCATTAGTTCCCAACCATGAGGCGAATGGAATCCGATACATAAATCAGTTAATAAAAGAATAGAAAAAGCTTTTATTGTGTCACTTAAGTTATAGAGGAATTCTTTCACCCAAGAATTAAGAACGAGAAGTTCTTCATTACCTAGAATAGAATAACCACTTAGAATAGCGAAACAGATTATATTTGTCGAGAAGTGCAAAATGCTATGAATATGACCCTCATTGTGCATCTTGACCAATTGTAGCGTTTCCTTGTGGATTTCTATACGTAGTTTTTGTATATGTGTCTCCGGGTACTCCTTTATCATTTCGTCCAAAAAGAAAAGTTCTTCTAATTCTATGAATTTTTCTAGAAGATTCTTTTCTTTAATATCAGTCAAAAACATTTCGGATTGCCTAGTATTCCACCAATTTGTAACCCAGGATTCCATATTTTTATTAAATGAGAGAGAAACCCACCAGGGTAAAAATATAATAGATGCAAGATATGTGAGGGTAGTGAATGTTTTCTTTTGTGGCATTTTTAATCTGTAAATTACTAATGAAACTACCTCTTTCGTCGACTCTATCCGATCGAATATTTCTATGAAGCATGAGTTCGATAACAAGGTATCGAACCTATGGATCTACGCCTCCTTTTTTTTTAGTTAGTCCTTGGATCAAGAAAGAACATAGAAATAAGAGTAAGGGTTTGCTTCGCTTCGAATGAAGAAAAAAGTTTCCGGGTCTTTCAATTAGTCAAATTAGAAACATTAGTCAAATTAGAAACAATTGCATCTTTTCGATTAATGTCCGAAAGAGCCGCCTTTGTTAGATCAATTATTGCGAAGGGCTACCTACAGCCCAGGAATAATGGAGGGAAATTTTGAAAAATATTGAGATAATGGTGAAATCAAAAATGAGTGGCAAAACCTGAGAAAGTTTGGATATTTATAGTTATTAAGGGATCTAATCATTGATGATCAAGCAGGAAAAAGGCGTAGAAAAAGAAAAATCGCTTGACAAAAAAAAAGAGGAGTTATTTACAATATAGAATCCATCTGTATCTAACGTAACAATTCAAAATAGTAGACCCCCAAAAAAGAAAAATTATAGTCTGAAAGAATTGCGTTTTTTTTGTTTCCACAAAAAAAGTTTCGTTTTCTGTTTATTCCATATACATCCACTTTTGCTCGAATGAACGTTCTGAAAAAACTTAAGTTAAGTTCTATAAAATGAAGATTCATTAGTTCTGTTTCTTTCCCCATGCTAACAAAACATTAATTCTTCGCAGTTCATTTCAAAATACTTCAATTGGTACGCGCAAGAAATAGGCCAATTCCGCCGCTTTTTGTTCAATTTCTCGTGGAGTCAGGTTCTCATCAGTACGAGTCAAGGGAATGGCTCCCTGACCTCTGATTTCCATATAAAGGACACGACGCGGAAAAAGACCCTCTTTAATTTCGATTCTAATCGACTGGACATCTCTCATAAGGAATCGAAGGAAGATACGACGATTTATTCCAGGAAATCCCCAACGAAAAATACACACTATTCCTTCTTTTCGATCGAATCGGTCATAACCACTACCTACATTCCACGAAATTGTGCACCACAAATAGGAGCTAATGAACAGACCCGCGATCCCATAGAAAGACATAACGATGCCTTGTGGAAAAAAGAGGATTTCCTGAGACGGGAATAAGGATATTAGATTCCTACCAAGATAACTAGAAGTTCCAACCAATAAGAACCCTAGTGAACCTAAAAGAAGGATACAGGCCCAGCAGAAATTACTTGTTTTTCGAGACCCCGTTATAAGTTCTATCCATATACGTTCTGAGCGCCAGTTCATACTAGATCAAGTTGCATTTTTTTGGAATTGAGAGAATAACCCAAATGAATTTTACTTTACTTTTTTTGTTCCCGAAGTAACTCTCATCAACTAGCACTATTACGATGTGAACCATTAGAAATAATTCATCAAATTGGTTAGATATAAAAGCGTCTGCTTCATAGGGATCTAGACAATCTTATTTTTTTGAACATGAAGAAATAAAGAAGCCATTGCAATTGCCGGGAAAACTAGGCCCACTAAAGGCACAAAAATAGAGGGTAAATCAAAAGTTGTCATAGAATGGATACCTCGATTTAAAATTTGTACCTGTTATAAAGATATCTTATGATAAGTATATCTATTTATTATAAGTATAGAATAATAAGTGCAAGGAATGTAGAACTAAATATGAGTTCTCACGGGAGATATTGAAATAGGCACGATTTCAATTCTATTATTTTATATATTTGAATTTTTCTATATCTATAATACGTAAGAGGATAAGATGAAATTCTTTTTCTTCATAAAATTTTGCCAAAACAAAAGAAGAATGCATTCTTTTATCCTGTTGATCGAAACTTCCTGATTACTAATCATGAATATAGCACCAATTATAGGTATAAAATACAGCTCTAGAGGAAAAATTTTAAAGTAAGTATCCGAAACTTTTGATTCTTCTTACAATATAAATGGATCTTATGCCCGTAATGAAAACGAACTCTTCTTTTTTTTCTTTACCGATAACTAAAAAACTTCTTTTCCGCAAATAAAAAAACGGAATTGAATGCTCTACTTGATTGAATTTTGATTTAAGGGAAAGAAACCGTGAAGCTGAAATAACTCATTCAGAACACTTTTTAAAGGATTACGTGGTACGATTGAGTCCAATAAGCCCTTGTGGAATAAATACTCAGCCGCCTGGGAACCATCAGGTACTGTCTTATTCAATGTTTGTTCAATTACTCTTTTACCCGCAAATGCAATGTAGGCATTAGGCTCGGCAATAATGATATCTCCCAACATACCAAAACTTGCAGTCACCCCACCGGTTGTAGGAGATGTAAGGATTGATACATAGAATAACTTTTTATTTGATTGATAATTATATGAAGCGGAAGATATTTTAGCCATTTGCATCAAGCTCAAACTTCCTTCTTGCATGCGCGATCAAACGGGTAATTTTCTCGCCTACTACGGATCCCATACTGCCCCCCATGAACTGAAAATCCATAACCCCAATAGCTATGGGAATACCATTTAGTTGACCTATGCCTGTTTGAATAGCCTCGGTTAACCCTGTTTTTCTTTGATAAGAATCGATACGATCTTTATAAGGTTCCTCTTCTGAATGAAATTCAATGGGGTCGATAGAAACCATGTCTTCATTCATAGGATCCCAAGTGCCCGGATCAACCGAAAGCTCGATTCTATCTGAACTGCTCATTTTCAAATGATATCCGCATTGTTCACAAACATTTAGTTTTGACTTAAAAAATTTCTTATAATTTAACCCATAACAACTTTCGCATTGAACCCACAAATGTCTGTATTTTTTATTTATATCGAGATCATTATATCTTCTTCTCATATTGAAATCGCTTCTATTTGTGCTAATTTGTATACTGGAACTCTCGTTGTCACTACTATTTACACTTTCATTACAAATGTAACTATACATGTAACTGTCGCTGTAATTGTAACTACCGGCTGAAATGTAATTATCAATACTGATTTCAGAACGAAGATAACTATCAATGCAATGAAAAATGTGATTATTCCAACTATATTGAGTATCATACATATAACGATCGTAGTTGTGATTGTTACTTTGAGAACCATTATTCAGATAACTAAAAAAGGCACTTTCTAGTTCATTCATAAAAGAGCGATCGTTATCAATCTCGAAAAGAAAATTTTCAATATTTAAATATATCGAATAACTGTTACCATTACGATCCCTAACTAAAAAGAGGTCATCAGAGATCAAACTCCGAATGTCCCTGACATCGAAAAAAGTATCCATATTATTAGAACTGGAATTATCACTATCGTCCCAACTATCAATTTTTTTATCCCTATCATATATAACGGGATCTTCACTTCCACTGGTATTTTCAATAGGACCAAGACTATCCATTGATTTACTTAGCCCAGACCTATGTTTTAATTCCTCGTTAAACAACATCGAATGGAACCACCTTTTTTCCATAGAGCTTGCCTGCCCCCCTATTTGAATGTAAATACAATAGATGAATAGTCATTCGATGAATAATCATTTGAATATATCCTCTCGGAATAAGCATATAGATCCAATAGAATAATTAACTAATCACGGATGAGTCTTGAAAAAAAATCTTTTTTTGTGGGAATCTGGATATCACTTCACTATCAATCTATATGATGGAACCCTTTCTTCAATTAGAATAGAAAGAGAGGGTTATCCCGTGCCATGTACAAATTCGAATCAAAAAAATTTGTTCTCTCCTAGGAAGAATTCATTTTTGGAGAACTTTGGAGAATAATAAGTTTCTATTGCAATGCGGAAGGAAAAGGACAATATACGGGACGGGGATAAAGCGTTGTGACCATTGGCTCGATTCGACCATAGTCCGGAATTTAGGGGTATAGAAAATATTCTACTAATCCCATCTCAAGGATCCATAGGATTAATTATGGATCCAACAACTGAAGGATTTTCATTGTTGAGTCTTAGATCTTGTATTTAAGATTTTGTATACCGAAATCCAGTATGTATATATGCCTGGAAAATGAAATAGGAACCTTATTCATTATTCGGCTCAATCCTTTTTTAGTAAAAGATTGGGCCGAGTTTAATTGCAATTTAATTAAAGGAACGAATGGTAATTACTGGATTACAAAGTATCCATTGCTTCAAATTCGAATTTGATTTCCTTCCATACTTCACAAGCAGCTGCTAGCTCAGGGCTCCATTTGCAAGCTTCACGGATAATGTCATTACCTTGACGAGCAAGATCACGTCCCTCATTACGCGCTTGTACACACGCTTCTAGGGCTACTCGATTTGCTACGGCACCCGGTGCATTACCCCAAGGGTGTCCTAAAGTTCCTCCACCGAACTGTAGTACAGAGTCATCTCCAAAGATCTCGGTCAGAGCAGGCATATGCCAAACGTGAATACCACCTGAAGCCACAGGCAGAACACCCGGTAGAGAAACCCAATCTTGGGTGAAATAAATACCACGACTTCGGTCTTTTTCAATATAATCATCACGTAGTAAATCAACAAAGCCCAAGGTTATTTCCCTTTCCCCTTCCAGTTTACCTACTACGGTACCAGAGTGAATATGATCTCCACCAGACATACGTAATGCTTTCGCTAGTACACGGAAGTGGATACCATGATTCTTCTGTCTATCAATAACTGCATGCATTGCGCGGTGGATGTGAAGAAGTAAGCCATTATCTCGGCAATAATGAGCCAAGCTAGTATTTGCAGTGAATCCCCCCGTTAAATAGTCATGCATTACGATAGGAACTCCCAATTCTCTGGCAAATACAGCCCTTTTCATCATCTCTTCACATGTACCTGCAGTAGCATTCAAGTAATGTCCTTTGATTTCACCTGTTTCGGCCTGTGCTTTATAAATTGCTTCGGCACAAAATAAGAAACGGTCTCTCCAACGCATAAAGGGTTGTGAGTTCACGTTTTCATCATCCTTGGTAAAATCAAGTCCACCGCGGAGACATTCATAAACCGCCCTACCATAGTTCTTAGCAGATAACCCCAATTTTGGTTTAATAGTACATCCCAATAGGGGACGACCATACTTATTCAATTTATCTCTTTCAACTTGGATACCGTGAGGTGGGCCTTGGAAAGTTTTAACATAAGCAACAGGAATTCGCAGATCCTCCAGACGTAGAGCGCGAAGCGCTTTGAACCCAAATACATTACCCACGATGGAAGTAAACATGTTAGTAACAGAACCTTCTTCAAAAAGATCTAAAGGATAAGCTACATAACAAATATATTGATTTCTTCTCCAGCAACGGGCTCGATGTCGTAGCATCTTCCTTTGTAACGATCAAGGCTGGTAAGTCCATCGGTCCACACAGTTGTCCATGTACCAGTAGAAGATTCGGCAGCTACCGCGGCCCCTGCTTCCTCAGGTGGAACTCCAGGTTGAGGAGTAACTCGGAATGCTGCCAAGATATCAGTATCCTTGGTTTCATAGTCAGGAGTATAATAAGTCAATTTGTAATCTTTAACACCAGCTTTGAATCCAACACCTGCTTTAGTCTCTGTTTGTGGTGACATAAGTCCCTCCCTACAACGCATGAATTAAGAATTCTCACAACGACAAGGTCTACTCGACATGAATTAGCCGTTAATGAAACCTTTCACAGGAATCTTTCACAAAACTCTCAACAAATATTATCAACTAATCAGAATGGTTGGTTGTTAGACTACGGTATTTGATTCGCCAAATACATCAACATCATTATTGTATACTCTTTCATATGTATGGCGCAACCCAATCCCTGTTTTTCAAGTTTCTAATCCCGTACTTTTTTTAATCTAAATTTAGAAAAAAAAGGAAATTCACTCTTGACAGTGCTATATGTTGTATATGTAAATCCTAGATGTAAAACTATCTGGAATTCGTCCCTGAAAAGGTAGAGAAGAGGCGGAAAACTATATGCTGAAATAAGAAACAATGGCCAATGTGAAAAAAAAAAATGAATCATAAATAGAGTTCAGGTTCGAATTCCATAGAAAATATGGGTGGGATTGTCTATAATGCTAGAGAACTGAAACGCTCCCTCATGGTTTTTATCCATCTACCTTTTTTTTAGGTTGTGAAATTGGAAAATTCACTCATTGAACGAGTAAACAATCGAATTGGAGTCGCTTGAATGGTACCAACGAAATCAAGTGCTAACTCCTATTTATTATTGAATTAACCGATCAACCTGCTTGCTATCGGACATTTTTTCTTCGGTTTACAAAATGCAAAGAATTTCTACATATTTCACTTTATTATCATTATGAAAACAAATCCTACCCCTTCGGGTCTCGGGGTTTCCGCACTTGAAGAAAAAAACCTGGGGCGTGTCGCTCAAATCATTGGTCCGGTGCTAGATGTATCCTTTCCCCCGGGTAAGATGCCTAATATTTATAACGCTTTGGTAGTTAAGGGCCGAAATACTGACGGCGAGCTAATTAATGTTACTTGTGAGGTACAGCAATTATTAGGAAATAATCGAGTGAGAGCTGTAGCTATGAGTGCTACAGATGGTCTGAAGAGAGGAATGGAGGTTATTGACACGGGAGCTGCTCTAAGTGTTCCAGTTGGTGGGGCGACTCTCGGACGAATTTTCAACGTTCTTGGAGAGCCTGTTGATAATTTAGGTCCTGTAGATACTCGCACAACATCTCCTATTCATAGATCTGCGCCTGCCTTTATACAATTAGATACAAAATTATCTATTTTTGAAACAGGGATCAAAGTAGTTGATCTTTTAGCTCCTTATCGACGTGGGGGTAAAATAGGACTATTCGGGGGGGCTGGAGTGGGTAAAACAGTCCTTATCATGGAATTGATCAACAACATTGCCAAAGCTCATGGAGGCGTATCCGTATTTGGCGGAGTGGGCGAGCGTACTCGTGAGGGGAATGATCTTTACATGGAAATGAAAGAGTCTGGAGTAATTAATGAACAAAATCTTGCAGAATCAAAAGTAGCTCTAGTCTATGGTCAGATGAATGAACCGCCGGGAGCTCGTATGAGAGTTGGTTTGACTGCCCTAACCATGGCAGAATATTTCCGGGATGTTAATGAACAAGATGTCCTTCTATTTATCGACAATATTTTCCGATTTGTCCAAGCAGGATCCGAAGTATCTGCTTTATTAGGCAGAATGCCTTCTGCTGTGGGTTATCAACCTACCCTTAGTACAGAAATGGGTACTTTGCAAGAAAGAATTACTTCTACCAAAGAGGGGTCTATAACTTCTATTCAAGCAGTTTATGTACCTGCGGACGATTTGACCGACCCTGCCCCTGCCACGACATTTGCACATTTAGATGCTACTACCGTACTATCAAGAGGACTAGCTTCAAAAGGTATCTATCCAGCAGTAGATCCTCTTGATAGTACGTCAACTATGCTCCAACCTCGCATCGTTGGTGAAGAACATTATGAAATTGCGCAAAGAGTTAAGCAAACTTCACAACGTTACAAAGAACTTCAGGATATTATAGCTATCCTTGGGTTGGACGAATTATCTGAAGAGGATCGTTTAACCGTAGCAAGAGCACGAAAAATTGAGCGTTTCTTATCACAACCCTTCTTCGTAGCAGAAGTATTTACGGGCTCTCCAGGGAAATATGTTGGTCTAGCAGAAACCATTAGGGGGTTTCAACTGATCCTTTCCGGAGAATTAGATGGTCTTCCTGAACAGGCCTTTTATTTGGTAGGTAACATCGATGAAGCTACCGCGAAGGCTGTGAACTTAGAAGTGGAGAGCAAATTGAATAAATGACCTTAAATCTTTGTGTACTAACCCCGAATCAAATTGTTTGGGATTCAGAAGTGAAAGAAATAGTTTTATCTACTAATAGTGGCCAAATCGGTGTATTACCAAACCACGCCCCTATTGCCACAGCTGTAGATATAGGTATTTTGAGACTACGCCTTAATGACCAATGGTTAAAAATAGCTCTGATGGGTGGTTTTGCTAGAGTAGGCAATAATGAGATTACCATTTTAGTAAATGATGCGGAGAAGGGTAGTGACATTGATCCACAAGAAGCTCAGCAAGCTCTTGAAATAGCTGAGGCTAACTTAAGTCGGGCTGAGGGCAAGAGACAAACTATTGAAGCGAATTTAGCCGTCAGACGAGCTAGGACGCGAGTAGAGGCTATCAATTCAATTTCATAACTAATTGGTGCGCCCCAATAAAAAAGTGAATTCCGTTTATACACCATATTTTGGTTCTGCGGATTGAGTCGAATCAACTGTAATGGCATTTCTCTAAAATAAAAGGGAGGGTGGGTAGAAAAACTTATTAGATACTAATTACTCCGGTATCTAATAAGTTCTACCTACTATTGGATTTGAACCAATGACTCCCGCCGTATGAAAGCAATACTCTAACCACTGGGTTAAGTAGGTCATTTATCATCACAAAGAGAAAGAAAGGGGCTTGTCATATCGATGAATTATAGATGCAATCTTATTTCGAAGCAATACCAATTCTTGGCAGGAAACAGATCAGAAGCTATCATGTTGGATCATAGAAGATTCATCTTGACAAGAAATTATTTCCATGATAAACTATCTATCACAAGGGCTATAGCTCAGTTGGTAGAGCAACTCGTTTACACGCGCGCCAATGTTTTTCAGGGGAGTCCATCATGCAATCAAAAAAATTGATCTTATTGATAAATCGGTGTCTTACTCTATATATTCGAGGGAACAATAGCCTGACAAATAGTTGGTTCGGTCCGCTTTGGGTGCCAATTTAGGCTCCAAATAGAACCCATCATTGATTCGATAATTGATAAGGTGAATACACAGCCCATTCAATGCTAGGCATAATGAGTATAAGGACCTCAAAAAAATATCTTTTCGTAATATGAACTTTAAGGTGTATGAAGTTTCATATTTGACTCTTTGAGCAGAGCGATAGAGACTCCATTTAACTTAGGTTGATCTAGGCCAGAGGCAGACCTACGTCAAGGTAACTCTTCTTTGAAACACTTTGGTATTGCTCCTGGATCATAATCTAAATAATGAATCAGAGCACGTGGAGCCATCTCGTTATCTTTCTGTTAAGAAAAAGTATGGCGGACTATCTGATATTTATATCAGTTGATGAAAGAGCCCAATGCAAAAAAAAATGCATGTTGGGTCTTTGGAACAGTTCGAATCATTTCGATAATAAAAAGTTTGATCTGTTTTACCGAGAAGGTCTACGGTTCGAGTCCGTATAGCCCTAAAAATTTTTATAGTTTTCATTTCCTCATTCTTGTTTGTTGGTTGTAGTCGGACAGTCGTTTGGCCCATCGAAATAGAATAATTATCACATGCTCCGAGCGATCCCCGCGGGTGAGCATGAAAGGGACAAAATTCATTTCAGTGGGCCCAATCAGTCTTTGTTTGATCTCGGATAAAAAAACTGTCCTTTCTTCTTTGTGGATAAATTACACACAAATTTTTCCTGTTTTCCTATCCAGGATCAAAGGGTTTGGGATATTCCTTTTCTTTTTGTACAAAATCTCTTTTTCTAGATCTCAATATACCCCAATCCAATTGCTCACCAGTCCAATTCTACCTATGCTTACTTTATGCAAGAAGATTGAGGGTCTGTTTGCACTTGGACGAGTTAAGAAGCCCCCAACTCATCGTTTTTTCGGGAGCAGAACCCAATTCGTTGTTTCAGAGATAATGACTGGTTCCTAACTCTATTAGTGTTTGTACCCCTATCGATTTCCATGAGTTGTTTGGGGATTTGGTCTGTCGAATCATTTGAGTTGATAAAGCGCGATTCGATTAGAAGAAGTTTCTTCTGTAAATTATTTAGGATTCGGCTGACTTTCCCGTTGTGATATACTTCGTTGTATAGGGTTCGTTCAACATAATTTTTTTTTTGCATGAAGGCTAACCCAGCGGTTGGTCTTACTTTTGAAAACTCATTTTAATTACATTAATAAGTATTCTCGCCTTTTCGGACCCATTTCAAGTACTAAAGATCGATATTCTAGATTCTTCTTTTAAGACTTCGAGTTCTAATTAAATAACCCACTTCTTTTTGGGGGGGATGGGTTGCAGGTCGAGGTAGTACAGACTCAAAAAATGTAAATTGGGGATAGAACCCTAGGGTTGTTAGATGTAAGGGTTTCTCTCAATTCAATGCATTGAATAAAATCCATTAAGTCTAGAACAAGGATAAAAAATAGAATAGGGCGATGCATTCAGTTTCCGTATCTAATCAATAGAAACAACAATCCTCTAACTGGATTGGATCTTAATGAAAAGAATAAACCAATACCCTTCGGTTTTATTATATGAATATTCAAAAAGGATATAACATACATATAGAATTGTTCATTTTCTTAATAGTATCTTAATTTAATCTTAATCAAAATTCTATATAAATTAGAACTAAAAAAAGATGTAATGTAATTCTTTTTTCTCTTTTTTTTATAGAAAATTTGAGACAAGATAAAAACGATAAGTTTGTAATAAGAGCATAATATGTCTCTAGCATATCGAAATAAGTGAAAATCGGATTCCACTCGATGAATCTTGAAACAAGAATGACCCACAGCAAAAAAACTGGGGAGTTCAATCAAAATTCATTGGTATTTCGACTAAAAAGTTATAGCTTAATTCAAATTCCAGATCGAATCGAAGAATACGGTATATATTTTTCCACATTCATAGGAGTGCATCTATGTTTCTGCTTTACGAATATGACATTTTCTGGGCATTTCTAATAATATCAAGTCTGATTCCTATTTTGGCTTTTTTCATTTCCGGAGTTTTAGCCCCGACTAGGGAAGGACCGGAGAAACTTTCTAGTTATGAATCGGGCATAGAACCAATGGGCGACGCTTGGTTACAATTCCGAATTCGTTATTATATGTTTGCTCTGGTTTTTGTTGTTTTTGATGTTGAAACGGTTTTTCTTTACCCATGGGCGATGAGTTTCGATGTATTGGGTGTATCCGTTTTTATAGAAGCTTTAATTTTCGTGCTTATCCTAATTGTTGGTTTAGTTTATGCATGGCGAAAAGGAGCGTTGGAATGGTCTTAGCTCCTGAATATTCAGACAATAAAAAGAAAAAAGAAGAAAAAAATGACATTGAGACAGTTATGAATTCCATTGAGTTTCCGGTACTTGATCAAACAACCCAAAATTCAGTTATTTCAACTACATCAAATGATCTTTCAAATTGGTCAAGACTCTCCAGTTTATGGCCGCTTCTGTATGGTACCAGTTGTTGCTTTATTGAATTTGCTTCATTAATAGGCTCGCGCTTCGACTTTGATCGTTATGGCTTGGTACCAAGATCGAGTCCTAGGCAAGCGGACTTAATTTTAACAGCCGGCACAGTAACAATGAAAATGGCTCCCTCTTTAGTAAGATTATATGAGCAAATGCCTGAACCAAAATATGTCATTGCTATGGGAGCCTGCACTATTACAGGAGGGATGTTCAGTACTGATTCTTATAGTACTGTTCGAGGAGTTGATAAGCTAATTCCTGTGGATGTTTATTTGCCGGGTTGCCCGCCTAAACCGGAGGCAGTTATCGATGCTATAACAAAACTTCGTAAGAAGGTATCTCGAGAAATCTACGAGGATAGATTTGGGTCTCAACAGAATAATCGATGTTTTACTACCACTCACAAGTTTTATGTTGGACGCAGCACGCATACTGGAAATTATGATCAAGGATTAGTCTATCAATCGCGATCCACTTCAGAGATACCTTATGAAACATTTTTCAAATACAAAAGTTCAGTATCTTCCCACGAATTAGTGAATTAGGGAGGCTGCTTTTCTTTTGTGCAGAAGAATAGCAAATGCCCTTCACTTCAATTTTCAAAAATTTCGTCGTAAACGTGAACTACTTATACAAATGAAAATCCGGGAGAGATTAAAAAAATGCAGGGTCGTTTGTCTGCTTGGCTAGTCAAGCATGGGTTAGTTCATAGATCTTTAGGCTTCGATTACCAAGGAGTCGAAACTTTACAAATAAAGCCCGAGGATTGGCATTCCATTGCTGTCATTTCATATGTATATGGTTACAATTATCTACGCTCTCAGTGTGCCTATGATGTAGCACCGGGCGGACTCTTAGCTAGTGTGTATCATCTTACGAGAATAGAGTATGGTGTGGATCAGCCAGAGGAGGTATGCATTAAAGTATTTGCCCCAAGGATAAATCCCAGAATTCCGTCTGTTTTTTGGATTTGGAAAAGTGCGGATTTCCAAGAACGGGAATCTTATGATATGTTGGGAATCTCTTATGATAATCATCCACGCCTGAAACGTATTTTGATGCCTGAAAGTTGGATAGGATGGCCCTTACGTAAGGATTATATTGCTCCAAAATTCTATGAAATACAAGATGCTCATTGAATGATACGAACCTAATTTTCTTTTTACGCCGCGAGATATTCAAGGAATTTTTTTACAGTCTCTTCTAGAGCAAACAGAGTAATCGAACTCTTTTTCCTATATATGGATATATGGATGCGCAAAAAAATGGGTCCTCATTGAGATTCCCAAATTTGGAAGATATTCTATTTCTTTTTTTATACAGACTTTAAGAAAAAGGGTAGGATTTTCTCTCTCTAGACATTCGGACGATAGCATGTATGTATGCTGATTCGTATCGAATTTGTATGAGTATCTATTATTAACCTGTGGGTTAATAATGGATGCTCAATGTCAGGAACTTAACAGTAGATACTCAATGTCAGGAACCAGATTTGAACTGGTGACACGAGGATTTTCAGTCCTCTGCTCTACCAACTGAGCTATCCCAACCCTTCTTGAGGCACCATCCCCATCCTACTAGAGGGCTTGGGTATATGTCAATTCAAGAGAATCAAAAAGCATTACAAAATCTTACCCAGGCCCTGGAATTTCCGGAATTTTCAAAAAAGAAAACTTTTGAAGTTGAAAATAATGCTGTGAACTGTGAATGATTCAAACGGGGATTCCTTGATCATAGATTTTCTTTTGTACATATATACCACAAGACTTGTGATACGAGAGAGGCTTTTCTGCTCCGATCCTTTTGTGAAATAGTACAGTGAATGATAAATATAGCTAATTTTCGGGCGCTGCCGAAAAGAAAAAAGAGTAGAAGTATAAATAAACAGTTAGGGAGTAAAACGGGCCTTTTTGTGGGGATAGAGGGACTTGAACCCTCACGATTTATAAAGTCGACGGATTTTCCTCTTACTATAAATTTCATTGTTGTCTGTATTGATATTGACATGTAGAACGGGACTCTATCTTTATTCTCGTCCGATTAATCAGTTCGTCAAAAGATATATCAGACTATGGAGTGAGTGGTTTGATCACTGAATATTCGATTCTTCCTTCAACTTGGAATAGATTCACAAAAATGATTCCTTTTTTTTTATGTAAAAAAAATTTTAGGGCGGCATTCATAGAATCTTTGATATTTCAGTACGTATACGTACGTCTCGTATA